>CAUYTI010144369.1:0-27241 GCA_963575145.1 Galago senegalensis | reverse complement strand
TTCTGGCGGGTGCCTGTGGTCCCAGCTACTTGGGAGGCAGAGGCAGGAGACTCGCTTGAGCCCAGGAGCTGGAGGTTGCTGTGAGCTGTGATGCCACAGCACTCTACCCAGGGGGACAGCTTGAGGCTCTGTCTCAAAAAAGAAAAAGAGGTATGAAAGTGATTCTAAAGGTATGAGGCAATTATACTGGTTAGGGACAACCAGAAGACAATAATTAGATAGATAATTCCTAAGTCAACCTCTGTTGACAACTAATTTCTTTTTTTTTCTTTCTCTTTTAGATAAGCTTTACCTATTTTTTTTTTTTGAGACAGAGTCTCACTTTATTGCCCTCAGTTGAGTGCTTGGGCATCACAGCTCACAGCAACCTCCAACTCCTGGGTTTAGGTGATTCTCTTGCCTCAGGCTCCCGAGTAGCTGGGACCACAGGTGCCCCACACAACACCAAGCTATTTTTTGTTGCAGTTTGGCAGTTTGTTCAAACCTGCCAGCCTCGGTATATGGGGCCAGCACCCTACCTACTGAGCCACAGGTGTCGCCTGACAACTAATTTCTTATGAACTGTTCTTTCACTGTAAAAACTTTGCTATTACTGTAGGATTTGCAATCAAGCATGTTATGGAACTATTGGATAGTGCTAATTAATGAAAACTTGAGAAATTTCCAGGAAGTATGATACAAAAAGGCCATGAAAAGGGCTTTTAAATTATAGTCAAGGTGTGCTATAAGCTAAGTAAGTACAAGTCAGTGCTAATCCCAAATGCCTCTGCTCCTCCACATTTCCCAGCTTCGCTTGCAGTTAGGGTGGGGTCCAATGACTGAATTCTGGCCAGTGAAACACAGAAAGGAATAATAAAAGCCAATTCCAGCCTTGACCCTTAAAAACATCCCATGAAATTCTCCAGACCACTTGGAAGATACAAATTTCAAAGAGTGTAGTTACATATGTAAGAAAAATTTTCTTTATTATTTTGAACCACTAAGGTTGTGGGCTAATTTGTACTGCAGCACAATTCAGACTATCCTGATCAATGCCAAGCATCAGAGGCAGAGTGAGTTGTGAATGAGTTCATAGTATCCAAGCCAATAGCTAGGAAGTTCGTTTCAGAATAGACTGTTTATTGTCCCTTTAGGAGCAATCTTCAAACTGTGATGGATATACAAAGATTTTCCTAAGGGACACATAAATAACTTTAAAAAAATCAAAGTCCAGGACTTCAACTTCCATATATATTCTTTCCTACAACTGATCAGCCTTAAAATAAGCCTTTCTTCACAATAAGAAAGCTGTTTCTTACTATGAAAAAGAAAACATATTCCCCAAACATGCCAGATATTACTTTCATTTCACAATATAAAATTTACTTAAGTGTGATTTCTTTTTTTATACAGGCAGAGTCTCATTCTGTTGCCCTCCGTAGAGTGCCATGGCATCACAGCTCACAGCAACCTCCAGCTCTTGGGCTTAGACTATTCTCTTGCCTCAGCCTTCTGAGTAGCTGGGACTACAGGCACCCACCACAATGCCTGGCTATTTTTTGTGCAGTTTGGCCAGAGCCAGGTTCAAACCTACCACCCTCAGTAAATGGGGCCGGCGACCTACTCACTGAGCCACAGGCACCACCCTTTTTTTTTGTTTGTTTAATTGAGACAGAGCTTCACTTTGTCACCCTCGGTAGAGTGCTGTAGCATCAAAGCTCACAGCAACCTCAAACTCTTCGGCTCAAGCGATTCTCTTGCCTGAGCCTCCCCAGTAGCTGGGACTACAGGCGCTGGCCATAACACCCAGCTATTTTTGTTGTTGTTGTTTTGTTTTGTTTAGCAGGCCTGGGCAAGGTTCGAACTTATCAGCCCCAGAACATGTGGCCAGAGCCCTAACCACTGAGCTATGGGTGCCCAGCCAAGTGTGAATTTTTTTTTGGGGGGGCGGCCAGGGGCTGGTTTTAAATCCACCACCTCCAGTATAAGGGGCCAGCACCCTACCCCTTTGAGCCACAGGTTCTGCCCCCAAGTATGAAAAAAAAAATTTTTTTTTTTGAGGCAGAGCCTTAGGCTGTCCCCTTGGGTAGAGTGCTATAGCATCACAGCTCACAGCAACCTCCAACTCCTGGGCTCAAGCGAGTCTCCTGCCTCAGCCTCCCAAGCAGCTGGGACCACAGGCGCCCGCCACAATGCCTGGCTATTTTTTTGGTGCAGCTGTCATTGTTGTTTGGTGGGCCCGGCTGGACTGGAACCCACCACCTCAGGTATATGTGGCTGTTGCCCTAGCCACTTGAGCCACAGGCGCCGAGCTGAAAATTTTTAAATAGCAAATTAAAATATGCAAGAAATTTTTTCTCAAGTCATTTAGGAGACAGACCACTACTATAGATTAGTGTATGGAAGGGTAGGAAGCAATACCAATTTATAGCCTTTATAAATCAATTTATAGTTATAGAGTTCATAACTCTAAGTTTAGCCACAGGGGAAAAAAAGAAAATTCTCCTTAGGTGCTCAGGCTTCTTCAATGGGCCATTCTTAAGTTAGCCACCCAGAGGATCAGAAGTAGTTGACGACAAACTATTAAGGAAAATGATAGTTATGAGTTACTGAATGTTCTGTACTGAATTACTGAAACTGAATTAAGAATGCTCTTCCTAACACTTTCAGGTGCTAAAAAAAATTTAAAATACATTTTAAAATTTTTACAAAAGATTGTTCCCCAACTCAAAAGGACCCTTTAACTTCTCAACATTGGTGATAGGTTCCCCTCCTCTAGAAGACTAACCAAAGAGAACAATTTTGTGGAAATTAGAAAGTGTATCCCCTCCAGGGGATAACTGAGAAAATAGTGGCCATTCCAGGTTCATGGAACATTTTCATAGGTACCTGAGGTGAATTATCATAGCAAAGAAGAAAATGTACATAGAGGCAGTTAGAGCAGTGGGGTACTACAGTGTTAGACTGAATGAGAGGAGGGTCTGGACCCACAAAAATATATTGACCCCTATTTCACACCAGATACAGATATTTAATTAAGAGGAACAGAAGGGAAGGGTAAGCTTGGAAGAAGTATGGGGGTGAATACAGCTTGGAAGAAGTATCGGGGTGAATACGTCAGGGCTCTGGATGGCTTGGGGGGAGTTATGTGCTCACCACTGGAGGAGATGTCTGTGAGGCAGAAGACAGAGTCATAGAGCACAAATATGGTGCCTGCCACCCACTCCTCAAGAACAGGGGTACAGCCCACGGCATCTGTAAATATTATAATGCCTTCCCTTGAATTCTGATGATCAGTCAAGTTTGGGAAGTTCCAGTTTCAATGTCCAAGGTCACACACAATCCAAAGAACCAAAATCTTATGAGTACAAGTGAAATATCTTTTCACGCGATTTCTGCTGTCTTTTTACTGACTACATATGACGAGATAAGATAAGGAGATAGGGAGGAAAATAGCAATTTTTAAAAATTATTTTTTACTATATTCTGTTACATAGTTTTAAGATTAAATAGACTAGTATCTAGACCAGTGGTTCTCAACCTTCCTAATGCCTCAACCCTTTAATACAGTTCCTCATGTTGTGATGACCCCCAACCATAAAATTATTTTCGTTGCTACTTTATAAGACACTGATATGCCAAGGTTATGAAGTCTTACTGAGTGGTTTGTACAGTGTTGCCAGCATAGGTGCACAATGACAAGTTTGCAAACTTATTTGTCATATCGTTGCTACTTTAACAATGAAAATAATTTTTGGTTGGGGGTCACCACAACATGAGGAACTGTATTAAAGGGTCGCGGCATTAGGAAGGTTGAGACCCACTGGACCAGGTGCTGGCATCAGTGCATAGCTTCCCAAGAGAAGTACTTCAAAGGTGACCTTAGTGATATTCAGCAATGAGGTATGTAGCACTTTTTCTAGGATGAGTCTGCAAACTTAACTGTCAGGTCTCGTGGATGAGAGCTAATATGTTTTCTGAAGTGATGTGCTTTTAACAACTTCTAATGAGTAACTCTGAAGAGCGGGAGAGATGTCTGGAAAGGAATTTAGGATGTTTTAAGTGCAAAGATCCATGGAATCCTTTCAGAGACTTCTCAAGTAATAAAGGCAAAAATTATTCTTTAAGAGTTTTGGGAGATAGAAAATGGGAGAAGCTTGTTTCCAAGGACACAGGCAAATCTTAAGGTTGGCCAAGACATTACAAACTCTTTAAAACATTTTTCTGTCAAGTTAATATGAGGGTACATAATCTTAGGTTACATTGTTCACATCTGTAAGAGGGTCCTACTTGTAGTGTGTCCTTTACCCAGGAAGTGTGCCATGTACCTGTGCATTATTCCCCTTAGGTGGCAACTTGCCAGATGCCTCCCTCGTCTTAAATTTAATTGAATTTTTCTCTCATGTGAGCACATATTTCTAAATTATCCACTAAACAGATTATGTATAACAGTTCCAGTATGTATAAAAACAGTGTTCCTCATCATCTTCTAGAACCCCGAACATAATCTTTTGGTTTTGCAAGGATTTCTGTCTACTTGTTTGTTTGCTGCAAATTCAACAGTTAAAAATTTCCATGTCACTATCATTTTAATTACATTTATTACTGGCTTTTTAAATTGAACATGCTGGCTTGGCGCCTGTGGCTCAAGCGGCTAAGGCGCCAGCCACATACACCTAAGGTAGCGGGTTCGAATCCCCAGTCCGGGCCCGCCAAACAACAATGATGGCTGCAACCAAAAAGTGGCCGGGCGTTGTGGCAGGCGCCTGTAGTCCCAGCTACTTGGGAGGCTGAGGCAGGAGACTCGCTTGAGCCCAGGAGTTGGGGTTGCTGTGAGCGTGATGCAATGGCACTCTACCCAGAGGGATAGCTTAAGGCTCCGTCTCAAAAAAAATAAATAAATAAATAAATAAATAAATTGAACATGCTTTATATTTACATTTTTATATATTTTCACTTACAAATTATTCTTGCTCTTGGCCTATATTTCTACATGCACTCTATCATGTACCAAAATTCCAGACTCCCAGAAGAAAAGTCAAATTCCTAGTCTGCAACCAAAAAGCAAACATGTTTTTTTTTTGTTTTCTGTTTTTGAGACAAAGTTTCATTTTGTTACCCTCAGTAGAGTGCTGTGCTATCAGTAGCTCACAGAACCTCAAGTTCTTGGTTTTAAGTGGTTATCTTGCCTCAACTGGAACTACAGGAGCCCACCACAATGCCCAGCTATTTTTAAAGACAGGGGTCTCACTCTGGCTCAGGTTGCTCTCAAACCCGAGAGCTCAGGCAATCCACCCACCTCAGCCTCCCAGGATGCTAGGATTACAGGTATGAGCCACCACGCCTGGCCTCCAAGGACCAAACTTGTAAAGTTGTCCTTCTTAAGATAGAAGAGATAGTAGGAGCCTGCTACTTTAATTCTGTTCTGCTCAAGTATAATGTTTTTCCAACCAACTCCAGATTATATAATTATTCATGCACAATTTACTTTCCCTTTTTTTTTAAACAGGGTCTTGCTTTGTTACCCAGGTTGTATTGTAATAAAAGTAATCATAACCTACTGTCACCTTCAACTGCAGGGCTCAAGTGATCTTCCTGCCTTCACCTCCTGAGCAGCTGGGATCAGTGCTCCATCACCTCACCCTTTTCTCAACTACCCAAAGTCCACTGCTTGATCTATAAGTGAAAATCACTGAGCTATGTGATATATATGACTCAATCTTTCATTCAATACATATTTGAGTGACCAACTACCAGGCATTAAGCTAAGCACCAGAGACAATGTCCAGAAAGGTGAATTTCTGGCCTGGAGTGAACTATCCTATATAACAAAGGGGATAGATTGGGGCTCTGAGGGGATAGATTGGGGCTCTTAATGGTATTGTTACAGGACAAGTAGCATCCCAACCAGCTCATCTAGCTGGGGGGCATGGACCGGCTGCCTCCGCCTTGGCGATGTTGGTACGGTAGCAGCAAGGAGCAGAACCAGCAGGCTGGAGGGTAGGCAGGTGGGGCCCATTTCCTAGGCCCAGGAATGAAAGGGATTGTAGTCATTTATTTGTGACCTAGACACGACTACACACCCCAGACACATTGTCCCAGACACAAACCCAGACACATGTCCCAGACAACAGACACTACGCAGACACACCTCAGACACATTGTCCCAGATACAGAGCCAGACACATGTTCCAGATACCAGACACTACGCAGACACACCCCAGACACATTGTCCCAGATACAGACCCAACATATGTCCCAGAAACACTAAATGTAACTACCAAGCCCCACTAAATGAAGGGCCCCATGCGACTATATATACCCCTAGACAGAGAAACAGACAGACAGACAGAGAGCTTTTCTCTCCTGACATGGGTCTTCTCTCTCTGCTAGGAGCTCTAGCACTTCTGTATTCTTTTCTGTAAATAAATCCTGTCTTACCACCGATCTATGGTCCACAGATTCATTCTTCGAATCACTGAGACCAAGAACCTACTGAGGAGTGAAATTCTAGTATCAGTATCACCAAGCCTTGATAGTATTTTTTGGTCACCGTTGGTAGAGTCCCTTGGTGTCATAACTCACAGCAACTTCAAACTCTTCAAGTGATCCTCTTGCCTCAGCCTCCCAAGTAGCTGCAGCTACAGGCACCCATCCATGCCCAGCTATTTTTTTTTAAGAGATGGGGGTCTTGCTCTGGCTCAGGCTGGTCTTGAACCTGTGAGCTCAGCCAATCCACCCACCTCAGCCTCCCAAGTGCTGAGATTATAGGCATGAGCCAGTGCATCCAGCCTAGCCTTGATAGTATAGATTAACTCTACAACTTAAATCTACAGGAGTAAAGAAACATAGTGAGCAAATTTCCCAAGAATAAACACAAAAACCTAATTTTTTTTTTTTTGTCTCTATTCATCAAAGAGGATTAACACTGAAAAGAAAGACACCACACTCTTCAGCTTGGCACATCACAGAATATGTCAAAGAGACCGAGTGAGGAGCAGTAGTCATAAATTGAATGAAAAGCACACATCGAGGCTACCAAGTAGGCTATGATTGAATGAGTCCTACAGTTCTTTAGGATTTTGTAGCCTACAAGTTGACTTCAAGATTCATGATGGATCACCATTCCTAAATTTTAAGGTAGAAAAAGAGAATTCTATAAAATTGTAGTAAACCTAAAGTTCATCCTCTAAATAAAATTCTGAGACAGGTATCTGTACAAAGGCATGTTTTATTATGCAATGTGATACTTGAACTATCATACTTTTTTTTTTTTGAAACAGAGTATCAATGGTAGAGTATTGTGAGATCATAGCTCACAGCAACCTCAAAACTCTTGGGCTCAAGCAATCCTCTTGCCTCAGCCTCCCAAGTACCTGAGACTATAGGTACCCACCACAAAGTCTGGTATTTTTAAAGATGAGGTGTGGCTCAGGTTGGTCTCCAACCTGTGAGCTCAGGCAAACCACCCGCCTGGGCCTCCCAGAGTGCTAGGATTATGGAAGTTAACCACTGCGCCCAGCCTATCATATCATACTTTTCTTCATACATTTGTGAAACAATCAAGATTTTGGCCTACTGCAGTAGCTCATGCCTGTAATCCTAGAACTCTGGGAGGCCAAATGGGAGGATTGTTTGAGCTCAGGAGTTAAGAGTAGAAGGGACTGGGTCTCTACTAAAATAAGAAAAACTAATTGGGCCTTGTGACAGCATGTAGTCCCAGCTAATGGGGAGGCTAAGGCAGAAGGATGACTTACACTGGGGATTTGAGGTTGCTGTGAGCTATGCTTCCACTGCACTCTATCCAGGGTGACAGAGCGAGACTGTTTCAAAAAAAAAAAAAAAAAAAAGGCCTGGTTGGGCGGGGAAGGGGAGGGGCAACAGTGGAGGCTGGGAGGTCAAGGCCACAGCAGTGATTCTTTGAGCTCAGGAGTTCCAACCCAACCTGAGAAAAGTGAATTAGGGAGTTTGAGTGGATTTCTACTAAATACAGAAACAAATTAGCCGGGCGTTGTGGCAGACACTCAGCCCCAGGTACTTGGGAGGCGGAAGCAAGAGGATCTTTTGAGACCAGGAGTTTGGGGTTGGTGTGAGCTATGATAATACAACGGCACTGTAGCTGGGGCAACAGAGCAAGGCTCTTATCTCAAAAAAAAAAAAAAAAATCAAGATTTTAAGAGTTGGCTTGGCGCCTGTGGCTCAAGCGGCTAAGGCGCCAGTCACATACACCTAAGGTAGCGGGTTCGAATCCCCAGCCCGACCCGCCAAACAACAATGACGGCTGCAACCAAAAAATGGCCGGGCGTTGTGGCGGGTGCCTGTAGTCCCAGCTACTTGGGAGGCTGAGGCAGGAGACTCGCTTGAGCCCAGGAGTTGGAGGTTGCTGTGAGCGTGATGCCATGGCACTCTACCCAGGGGGATAGCTTGTGGCTCTGTCTCAAAAAAAAAAAA
Source organism: Galago senegalensis (assembly GCA_963575145.1). Classification (NCBI taxonomy): domain Eukaryota; kingdom Metazoa; phylum Chordata; class Mammalia; order Primates; family Galagidae; genus Galago; species Galago senegalensis. Next base: position 18,811 of record CAUYTI010144369.1, on the reverse strand, counting down.
AAAAAAAAAAAGAAAATTTCCTTGGTAAACTAGTTGTAGTCTTTGACCTATTTATTTGGTTCTTATAAAGACAACTGTTCATTTTTTGCATTCAGTGTTCACATGGCTTAATAGCTGTGGACTATTATCTTGCTTATCCATAATGTTTATATATTTTTAACACTTTATGCTAATGTAATTAAAACAGTATTTAGAAGGAAACCTGTCAAGGTCTAAACATGCCCAACAGAGTGAGACCCACCTCCAAATAAATAAATAAATGAGCTAGCTGGCCATGGTGGTGTGTGCCTATAGTCCCAGCTACTTGGGAGGCTGATGCCAGAAAGACTGCTTGCATCCCAAAGAACAAAATTACAATGTGCCACAGCTCAGGCCACTGCACTCCAGCCTAAGTAACAGAAGATTTCCAAAAAAACAAAAACATAGATGAGAATTGTTTGAAGTTCTAGGTCATAGTTTTTAGCTTTGCTGTCCTATGTAATTTGCTTCTATTGATTATCCTATTCCATATGTTACATAGTATATGTGCTAGAGTACTGTACAGTAATATACCAGGTAGTACCAACACTTTTAAAATTTAAACAGGTACAGGAAAGTACAGTAACTGACATCCATACTCCCACAATTCATATAAACAACTGCTAACATTTTATTTTTTAAGATATAAATCTCACTTTATTCCCCCATAGAGAGACAACTACTGAGTTGGGTTTAGTATGTATCTTTCAAGTTCATTTCAATTATTTTACCTCCATACACACACACATACGTATATAAAACAAAGAACAAGCAACACTTTGCGTGTTTTCTAGCATACATAAACAGTATCATACATAATGTATTAGAAAGAATAGTGTCCCCCAAATTTATCCCATCTAAAACCTGTGAATGTGACCATGGATACAGGGTCTTTGCAAATGTCATCAAGTTAAGATGAGATTGAGCTAGATTAAAGTGGACTCTAAATCCAATGACTGGTAACCTTCCAAGAACAGGAAGAGAGACACACAGACAGACACCTATGTCAGAAAATGCCATGTGATGGCAGATGTACAGATTGGAGCGATATACTCAGCACCAAGGAACACCAGAAGCTAGGAGAAGAAAAGAAAGGATCTTCTGCTAGAGCCTTCATAGAGAGCGAGGTCTTCCAGACATCTTGACCTTGGACTCCACAACACAATAAATTTCTGTTGTTCCAAGTCACCAGCTTGTGGAACTCAGTTACAGAACTTCATGGAAACGAAAACACACAGTGTTTGTTTGCATTTTATTTTTTTCACTCAATATGTTTGTGTAACCCATCTAAATTAATACATATAAAAAGAATATTTACAAAGTATGCTGAAGTTGAATACCAGTCATTTTAAAAAATGGAATACTTCTAAATTAGTAAATAGCTGCTGCAGAGAACAAAGTACTCCAGTCACACCTATTCTTATCGTCTGATGTTAACGTCATACTCGTTCTATCATTCGAATATCACTGCTACATACAGGGCTACTTCCTTCCATATAACGGCTATAGAGTAGTAGACAAGCAGACCACATTTTGAATCCATTCCTCTATTAATAAAAATTTAGGTTATATCCAATTATTTACCTACTAAAAACAATGTTACAATATAGATCTTTACCTTAACTATCATGAATCTTGCAACACAAAACTCTGTGACCAAGGATTACTTACCCAGACTGCCCTTACAATCTGAACCTTAAATACCTAAGTTCGGGAATCACTTAGATTTTGAAAGCAAAAGTGTCTGTACGTGACTTAAAAAGTACATCTGTAAGAGAGATGAAAAAGGCTGGACACTCCTAGACAGAGTAAGAGTCGCAGAGAAAGGCTGTGTGGAGCAAGGTATGGTACGTGCGCCCTGCCCACACGGACAACTTGCAGGTGACTTTGTAGTGCTTGCTCCCACAGATGAGCAGGTCAGCCAGGATCACCTAACACTCAAGAAAGCTTGCAGCATAGCTGACAAGAAGAAAATCGAAGAACTATGTGTTTGAATATATTTTGAGGGGATTTTCAGTTCTGTTGAAGTACTGGGGGTTGGATTTATGATTGGGTCACAAGTAAAGAAATAAGGGAACAAGGTGCTACAGAGACACTAAAACGTGTCCAAGAAGAGAAACAGAATCAGGCCCACACAACACAGTTGAGTGAAGAACAGCAGCTAAGACGATCACAATGATGTAAAAGTTGAGTTATCCCAAAAAATGATGTAAGATGGAAAAAAGGAAAAAGTCTACGCGCCGGTGAGTGCACGGGGCACCAAGTGGGAACGCACAGGGCTAACAACGCATCGAACCTCTGACCAGTGGAACACTTAATATGCACAGAGACATAAATGGAAAATTTATCTGGAAAATTAAGAAAATTAAGAATTAAATTAAAAATTTCTTAAGAAAATTAAGAAATTAAAAATTAAGAAAATTAAGAAACATTTGAGCATGTTTTAAACATGGACAAAGCTGAAAGTATTTTGTCTTTGGGGAGTAGGAAAGGGTGGAAAGGGATCTGTTTTTCTTTAAAACCTCACACTTCTATATAAGTTTTAAAACTATGTATACAGTACGTAGTTTTAAAACTACAGTTCAAGTACCTGTATTACTTGAACTCAAAGAAATTGCTGAAGAGGAAGATAAAATCAGTCCGGGAACAAAACTCCAAGAGGATCAAAAAAAAGAGTTAAATTACCTTAGGCTCTTTAAAATGTATACACACACACATAGAACACAACTTTTCAATCTTCTCCCGTTGTTCCCTATTCCTTCCCTCATCCTGTATACAAGGAACAGACCTGCTGGATAACTTATGCCACGTTAAAAAGTGGGAATGAAACGGTGGAGAAGAATGAACCCAGTAGCAGCAAAGACATTTACATCAATTTCTAAGGAACCACTCTGAGAGCTTTTAACAGTGACTCATTGGGGGGGGGGGGGAAGCAGCACTTCATAAATCTGAAGAAAGACCCACCATCTCTAATCCAGGTTCTCACAGGAACATCTACCAGGAAGAAGAAGAAGAAGAAGAAAGGCTAAGACTGCAATCAATTTTGTGGAAGGACATGTCTATTCCCTAACTCTAATTCTAATCCAAGGAACGATAACTTACCACTTCATGAATAGATCTATTGAAGCCATCATCTTCTGTTAGAATCAACAATATTATAAGGGCCATATACACATGGTGCGAATTTCTTTCTTCAACATGATATAGAATCTCAAGAATTGGTAAAACCTAGGGAATAAAAATTATAATTGACTATTTCAATACTTTACTGTAAGTCCAAATGTTTTAAATCTTTGCACTATTATTTTGGACCCTTTGCTTTAATATCATAGTTATATTTTTTCTGTAAAAAAAAAAGCTATGCAAACTCCCATTTGATTGAATAAACTTTCCATATGTATAGCTAAGAAGCAGGAGAGAAAATCATCACTAACTTTATGAAGGTCTCTGAACGTCTATCCAACATAAAATTGGGGTAGAAGACACTATCTAGGCTCATGGTTTGTTTTGAAAAAAAGTCGCATCACTTTCCCCCCAACTAAACAAAAAAGGAGGGGTGAACAGTTGCTCAGAAATGAACACTTTAATTTATGTGCTTAGCATCACTTGTGATTTCATACTGATAAAAAATATATTTCAAATACACATGTAATTAAACAGATTATTGCAACCCATGGTGCACGTTCTCAACACGTATGTCAAGATTTGCTCATCAGTTTATCTGTCAAATATTTCATTTTAGGTCCTGTTTACATACCACCAATATAGCTTATTTCAAATCATTACTTTGTTACCTTCAATTTGTTCATTCTTTACTAAGTTAAGTAGAGTCAAACAACCATTCTGTATGGGCAGCCTATCTACATGTCACATCTTATATGAAACATTATGAACATTGTTACTGAAAGCTGGAAAAGAAGCAAGAATTCTATAACCTGTAACACAGGCCACAGAAACAGCAAGTATATCGCACAGTGGGGCATAGCATAGAGGAACATCTATTCTAGGCAACTTTAAAGTAGGGCCCTGGGTGTTTTATTTTTTTACAAGTTACAGCTAAAACTTCTCCTAAATTATGAAGTCCAGGATATGAGCATTACTAAATTCTAGGAACTGAGTGTGCCACAGTTAGCAAAATAATCACTGCTCTTTCTTCTTTGTACTCTTGCCTTTGAAGGTACTTCTGACATGTCAAATATAATACACTGTACTTAGACTCCACGTTACCTAGATAACATGGTTACATGTATAGGCATTTAATTCAACCTTTGTTCATTCTGATTCTTCAGTTTTCAATACAGTCATGTGCCATACAATGACCTTTCGATGAAGGATGAACCACACGTACAATGGGAGTCTTACCAGATTGTAAGACTATATTCTTTACCTCTTCTAAGTTTAGATATATTACATACACAAATACTTAACCATTGGGTTACATATGCCTAGAGTATATGTCCTAGGTGAGTAGTGGGCTGTCCATCGGGGTTTGTGTAAGTGCAATGTTCATACACTGACAAGATCACCTAATGATGCATTTCTCAGACTACATCCTTGTCACTGAGTAGCACATGACTGTGTACTTTGTCACATTGTTCTTTTTCTGGCTAAGCCTATAGGAAGCACATCTTGACTACAGTACATAATACCTACATAGTACCAAAAACATTTTCAAAAGTCTGTAGTTTATTGGACAAACTAGACTTGTAAATGGTATAGACCTAGAAGTATATAATAATAAAGGAATTATCGAGAGGTCCAATGGGACTACGTGTGAATAGCCCTTCAATTATTTCTTTTAAATATTTTTTTAAGATATAATTTTAATATCATTAAACCCATCCATTTAAAGTATACAATTCAGCAGTTTTCAGTTTATTCACAAATACCTATCACCTTCGCTACATTCAGTTTTAGAATAATAACCTCAAAAACAAAACTCATACACTTTAGCTGTCACCTCTCCCAATCCACTTCAAAACATTCAAAGGAATTACTTTTTGTCAATATATTTCCCTATCCTTGACTTTCATATGAATAGAATCATCACAATACATAGACTTTTGTGACTACTTTGTCCACTAAGCATGTTATGGAGGCTCATCTGTATATGGTACATATCAGGATCTCATTCCTTTTTATGCCAAATAATATTCCATTGTGTAGATCCACCATATTTCATGTATTCATTCTTTTGTTGCTGGACATTTGGATTGTTTCCACTTTGGGGCTATTATGACCAAGGCCGCTATAAATATTCATGTACAAGTCCTTCTGCAAACATGTTTTCATTTATCTTTGGTATATACCTTGCAGTAGAATTGCTGGGTAATTTGGTAACTGATTGTGTCAGGAACTGTCCGACGTTCCCAAAGCACTTTCACCATTTTATATTCCCACCAGCAGGGTATGAGAGATCAGATTTCTCCAGATTGTCACCAATACTTGTCACTATGTATTACCTAACTTTTTGATTACAGCCACCATGGTGGTATGAAGTGGCATCTCACTGCGGTTTTGATTTGCATTTACCTGATGACTAGTGATGCCACTTATCTTTTTCAAGTGTTCATTATTAGCCATTTGCATGTCTTTCTTGGAGAAATGTTTATTTAGATCACACATTTTTTAATTGGGTTGTCCTTTTATTACTCAGTTACAAAGTTCTTCACATGTTCTAGATGCAGTCTCTTATCGGCTATATAATTTGCAAACATTTTATCCTACTCAGTTGGCTGTCTTTTCAGTTTCTTGTCAGTGTCCCTAGAAGCACAAATGCTTTTTATTTTGATGAACTTCAGTTTATCTGTTTTTCTCTTTGGTTGCTCATGCCTTTGTTGTTATATGCAAGAATCATTTGCCAAATCCAAGGTTCTAAAGATTTATTCCTATGTCTTCTTTTAAGACTTTTACAGTTTTACTTCTTTTTAAAGGTCTTCGATCCACTTTGAATTCATTTTGTATAGGAAGTGAAGTAAAAGCCCAACTTTATTCTTTTACAAGTGACCATCCACCACATGTTAAAAACTATTCCTTCCACATTGTTCTTGGCATCCCAGCTAAAAGTCAGCTGATCATAGGTATATGGGTTTATTTTCAGACTCGGAATTCCATTAATCTATTATGTCTGTCCTTGTCCCAGTACCACCCTGTACTGATTACTGTTGTTTTGTAGTTAAGTTTTGAAATAAAATGTATTTGTTTGTTCCTACATTGTTCTTGTTTAAGATTTCTTTGGCTATTCCTGGTCTCTTGAAATTTCATATGAATTTTAGAATTACCTTGTTGACTTCTATGAAGAAATCATCCTGGATTTTGATTGGTAATATGTTAATTTAAATGTATACATCAGTTTGGAGAGTATCATCATACTAACAATGTTACATGTTGTGATCAATGAACATGGTATGTTTTTCTATTTCTTTAATAGTATTTTATAGTTTTCAGAGTATAAGGAACTTCCTGGTGGCTATGGTGGTTGACATTAAGAGGGCCGCTTGGTTAAAGAAGTGGGCACACAGACCACAGAGAGATGACTGGGGCCCTTCATGAAATTTTTATGGGTGAATAAATATATAATTATTCCTTCTCTTAGCTCAGGAGTCAGAAGATGGGCATATGCTCAGAGCTGCTGGCAGCATCTCTCTTTCCATTTGCAAAGTGCCTGAGAATAAGGCCAAAGCTGTGGAAGGCAGAGACAAGGGATGCAGAGACTGAGCCTGGACAACATTGTTTTTAGATCCTAGAAACAGCCATGACTGTAGTCAAAACAATTCATGAGTTTTTAATTTGTGCATATATGCTCCTTTTTGCTTAGGCTAGGCATAAATAGGTTTGTTACAGCTAAAAGAATCATGACTATTTCAAATGTCTACTTTGCTTGGGATAATAAAATAATAAAAATCATGTCCCTAATTGGCTTTTCTGAAAGGAATTCCCTCTTAAATCCTGTTTTTAATAATCAACCACTTGGATTCTCCCCTAGACATTATTCATAAACACACAAAAAAATTTAAGAGCCCCCGTATGGTTATTCTATAGATGCTGATTGAAATGGATCACAAGAAGTTATATTAGATTAATGAATAGTCTTCATTAGTTAAAGCAAGTCAAACAGGAGTAAGTCAGACCATCAACGGCAGGATCCAAGTGGGCAGCATGTGCCACTGAAGACAGGCAGGTCTGCCTCCACCCTTCCTGGGACCCACACAAAGTAAGTCTTCTTGGAAACACCGTCCTGTGTCAAACATTATCTTCTCAATATCAAAGACAAAAGAACTGTTGTTTTGTAGTAAGCAACAAGACAAAATCAGCACAGTAACTTTCCTATTGATAATATATTTTCTCACCATAGCCTCAACAAATATTTATTGTAGAAGAAAGACAAAAGGATAAGATACAAATTAAGAAAATTACCAAAGTATACACAAGAAAATTAAAACCAAAAAAAGTAAACCCCATCCCACTCCCCAAAATAAAATCCTTTCACTTTTTACTAGTATAGCGCATCAAACAGAGACAACTGCTCCCTGCATCGTATCTTTCTATTCCCGCATCCTTACCATGGAACATTCTCATACAGGTGATGTCATCAGCTTTTTGCTTCTTGCCAGTATTTCCCATAGGTCAGCAGTTCCCAACCTGTTTGGTACCAGGGACCAGTTTCATGGAAGATTACTTTTCCACGGATGAGGGGGGTAAAGAGTGGGTGTAGGAGGAGTCAGAGCTCAGGCAGTGGTGGGAGCGAGGGGGAGCGGCTGGAGGGAGTAAATACGATGAAGCTGCCCTGCTCCACCACTGGTAGCTCACCTCCTGCCGTGTGGCCTTATAAGTTGCATACAAGACAACTATCCCATGGAGGGAACAGGGGTGTGGGATGGGGGTGAGGGGAGGCAGAGCTCTGAGGCCTGGCTCCTCACAGGCCTGGGACATGTACAAGCCTGCAAGCCGGGGCATTGGGGACTGCAACCTTAGGTCATCACACTCAGAATTGTGCCTGTGCTTATGCACACAACCGTCAGGAAAGCAGCCTTCTCTTTACTAGTTTTCGCTCACATGAGCAGTATACTTTTACTCCCAATTTTGCTATCTACTCTAACGTTTCCCATGTGTAGCTGGTGTGGACACAGGTTTTTGCATCACATTTCTCTTCTTAGTATTGGCTTGATTTAGAATGTGAATTCTGATAGTCCATGCTTCCTCCCTACTTGCACAGTATTTTAGATTTAACACTGAAAAAAGCAGCAACCAAGTATCTGGAAAATCCTGCTCTCAAGCCATGAAGACTGGCATAGAGGGGACATTCTGCTGCTGTCAGCCAGCTGCTACCTATCCAAGGAATATTCCCATTTTTATGAATGCATGAAGGGTCCAAAGTTATCTCTGTATTATGTATTTGAACAATTACTAGCACCTTGGTGAGGTAGCTTACTTTTCCCCTTAAATGGATAATGATGAACGAATGTTTACACATTAGTCAAAATGGAAATCAATGATTGCTTACAGAAGCTTTTGTCTATGAGTAAAAGTTTGGGAACTAATTTCACATGCACAGTGAAAGATATTATACATTTAAGCGATGACTGGCAACGGTACCAGAAAATAACTACAATACTCCCAGAACTGAGTGCAGATAGCTCCAAAGTCTAAGCCTTTCAGAGGAGATAGAGCACTTGGGTAGCTGAAATGCCTCAGGAATATGCTGCAAGTGTGACTAATTACATGACCCTAATGGGCAGGCACTTGGCAACTAGAGTGAATCTTGAGGATATAAAAATTTCCTTGACAACTGCAGAGGATGCTTCTCAGGGGACTTAGTCAAGCTGAACCATGGGCAATGGGCTGCTGTTAAAGACCCAAGGACAGGGAAGCTTTGTCAAGCCAGCTGGGATTTGACTGTGTTCTGCGCTCTGAGGCCATGTCAACATGAGCTGTCTCATTCACCAAGGAATCTCATGCCCTGTGCCAGTACCTGGTGACATGTCCCATGTCCCAATCTCTTGACTATCACCATTATGGTAATCAGGCAAACAGACTTAGCCTATTGGGGGAAAAAAACAGTCTACAAAGTATTATAAAATACAAAAGCATAAAGTGTTTCATAAGATACTTACAAGATTTTCCATATCTGTGCGAGCCAACATATATGTTCTAATGTTACTATTCTGATGGAGCAATGTATACAAGAGGAGAGTTGCTTGATCAGAGGTCTGCTGTTCACATAGAGCTGTGTACAAACTATTAAAGTTGATCTGGAAGGTGTGTGGGATTGACGATGGAAAAGGACTGCTATCTGGAACACAGAAAAACACTACATTGGTATTTTCTTCATAGGGCTTTATATGAATAATAAAAATATTGTTGAAGTAATGTGTATAACTCAATTACCATTAATTTTAGATTCAAACTTGCAATTTATAGTTAAACTTTATTTTAAAAAGAATTAAGTCGCATAGCTTGACCTTGATACTATTGGATGAGACAAAGGATCCTCCAATAGATACAAATTTAACCAGGACACTGAGATGTTCTGTTCCAAAAGGTACAGTTTATTTATAAAGCAGAAAGTCTTCTTGTAGAGTTAAAAAGAAAAAAACTACCTTGAAGTTACCTTAATTTCCTTCAAATGAACAAATCATAGCTGAAGAACTCACCAATGTAATTAATCCACTTATTAAGAAAATGGCTAAAACAGCAACATATAATGTAACTAGCTGTAAAATCATATGAAATCAAATACAAGTACTCCTCAATTTATGATGGTGTTACATTCTGATAAATCCATTGTAAATTGAAAATATCCTAAGGCAAAACATTCTGATAAATCCATTGTAAATTGAAAATATCCTAAGGCAAAAATGCATCTAATACATCTACCCTGACAAATATCATAGCTTAGCCTAGCCTACCTTAAATGTGCTCAGAACATGTACAGTTCTGAGTTGTGCTAGCCCAAATGCTAACTATTAACCTATAGTTAAGGTGGGTTAAGCCTATTTTATAATAAAAAGTTGGATATCTCATATAATTTACTGAATACAATAGTTAGTATATATTGCTTTCACCCCATCGCAAAGTCAAAATACTGTAAGTCAAGCCACTGTAAGTCAGGGACCATCTGTGCTTAACATTAACTTCTCTAACAGACAGAATATACCAAGCCTTAGACAACTACCAAGAACCTTTTATAACTTTTTCTGTTTAAAAGGAAAAAAACCCTAATTGACTACAATTGCTAAGAAACTTTTTTTTTTCTAACTAATGTCACTGGAAAAATGTAAAGCAAAAATCACAGCCCAGTCTCGGAAAATTCTTGACATTCCAAAACTGACATAGCTTCTTTTTCAACTGTCAACTGGATCTGCATAAAAGTTGAAGCAAGCAAGGTTAAGAAGTGAAAAATAAGATAAAGTTTGAGTGACTCAGAAAAAGTCAAAATCTAATCAAATAAAACATGGGAACATGACAACACAAAGAGCGGACATTTTAATCCTTCAAAAGGCACTAAGAATGTTTTTAGAACCTTTAAAAATACAGAAGCAGCACCAAAACAAAACAAAACAATCTGCTTTAACATTTTTCATGTTGAAGGTAGGGCTGAGTGGGATGTGTCTGGGTCATGGGGGCAGATCCCTCACAAATGGTGTGGTCCCCCCCAGAGGTAATGAGCGAGCTCTGCTCCATTAGTTTCCATGAAAGCTGGTTGTTGAAAAGAGTGTGGGTATCCCCTTCTCTCCTTTTTCCTCTCCCTCTCTTGCCATATAACATTCCTGCTCTCCCTCCACTTTTGTTTTGATTGGATGCACCCTAGGCCCTTACCAGAAGCGGATGCTGGTACCATGGTTCTAGTTCAACCTGCAGAACCATGAGCCTAATAAACCTCTCTTCTTTATATATTACTCAGTTTCAAGTATCCCTTTAGAGCGGCAGAAAACAGACTAATAAATGTATGTATCTATACATTTATAGTGCTATGAACCAGACACTAAATACTGTGTGTTATCCTTTGTCTAATCCATTCAACCATCAGGTCATCATTCAGATCAGTTTTACAAGGGGTGAGATGCAGATTTAAAGAGATTAAGTAACTTTTTCCATATCAGCCTGAGTAAAACCCAAATTGGCCTGTTGCTACCTCTGCAAAAATATTGCTTACTATAAAAGCAATATGGCAATACTTTATATTAGTGTATGCTATGATAAATGCTTGTCTAATTGACATGAGAACCTTGAGAGGTACAAATTTTCCCTATTTTACAGGTAAAGAAATTTTTATTTAAAGAATATAAACTGTGACATGAACACCCTAATACCAATGCTTTGAATCACAGTACTGAATGGTCTCCCAAAACATGATTATCCCAAGCAAAGTTCAACCCTAAATACTAACATTTGGCCTGAGTAGCAAAAGTAACAATAGTAAATACCATATACTGAATACTTGATGTACTGTAAAATCTGAGCTATCGGTTTGAGACTTTACCTTGCCCAATATTTATACAAATACTATTAAGTGACATGTCCATTTTGAAGCTAACTGAGATTAAACAAACTGAAAGCATGGCATTGCTAATAAACTATCTAATGGAGAAAATTAAACTACCTAATAGGGACAAAAAGGGAGAAAGATCACAGCACACAACTGTCCCTTTGTTTAATAAACTACCTGTGGCTTAAGAGTTTGTTTTCATAGTACTTCAAAAGAACTGAGAAGGTAGGAGCATGACTGTCCTCTCACTCCTGGCAGACCACATTCCAGGGAGACTAATAAAGCCAGCCCCGCAGAGAAAACAAACAAACAAACAAACAAACAAACAAACAAACATGGCTGCTCCACAGCTGCCTCCTGCTATCCTTTTGCAGCAATAACTATATACATAAATCATAACTCTTACTCTCAAGGCCAGCACTCCTTTCTTTCACACTGTGCCTTTTCCTCTTGCAAAGTAAAATAAACTTTTTCTTTCTTTCTTTTTTTTTTTGCAGTTTTTTGGCCAGGGCTGGGTTTGAACCTGCCACCTCCAGCATATGGGGCTGGCCCCCTACTCCTTTGAGCCACAGGCACCGCCCAAAATAAACTTTTTCTTTAAACCTGACTAATCTTTTTGTTGAGAATTCTTTCTCAGCCTGTGCTGGTGAGTTCCCACCCCAACACAAACTGTTAAAGGCTCACATTCCGAAGGGACTGAGGTGTGGTGTGAACCCAGGTCTGCTTGACTCTAAAACTTGCTTCGTTGGCCATTAACTGCCACAAAGAAGAATATAGTGATGGGAATAGAAAATTATGACCAAATACATGAGTTTTCATTTTTTAATCCATCAAATTGACTCCCAAAATTCATGTTGAAACTTAATCTCCAAAGCTGTAATACTAAGAGGTAGGGACATTTAGGAGGTAATTAGGTAATCAGCCTCCTGCCCCATGAATGCATAAAGGTCTTTATGAAAGAGCACAGCACTCAGCCTCTTTTTCCCCTTTTCCCTTCCACCACATGAGGCCTCCACTAGTAGGTGAGACCTTGGAAGCAAAGACTGAGGCCTCATCAAACCCACTGGTGCCTTGATCTTGGACTTACTTCTCGGCCTTCATAGCTGAGAAAATAAATTTCTGTTCTTTGTAAATTAAAGAGTCTCAAGTATTTTGTTACACCATAACAAATGGACTAAGACATCCCACAAATGATAACATGTGAGAGCAAAGGCAATGACACAACTAACTTTCAGCCACTGTCTATTGAAATCTGTATTGGAACAGATCTGGAAGGAACATGGCACAGGAAATCAGAAGCCTTTAAAATGTCCCTCATTTTAACTGTAATACTGTTGAAAACATCTAGAAAATCTAACTACAGACATGCACCATATAACAACATTTCAGTCAATGATGGACCACATATACAAAGTTGGTTCCATGAAACTGTAATGCCATGTTTTTATTGTACATTTTCTACATTTTGATATATGCTTAGATACAAACATTACCACTGTGTTACAACTGGTTACAGCACTCATTAGTGTAACATACTATAGCGGTTTATAGCCTACAAGAAATAGGCTTAGGTGTATAGCAGGCTGTACCATCCAGGTTTACATAAATACACTTTATGATGGTCACAGGACCAAAAAAAAACCTAACAACACATTTCTTAGCTATCATATTCCAAGAAACACGTGACTGTACTAAGCTGGCTTTTAAGAGTGTCACCATTTGACAAGAGATTACTATTTCTTATGGCCTCTCCACTCATTTCCACTTTAGTTATTACCAAAACACAGCTCACAGGTGGCCTATAGCACAGCCATGCTCACTCATTTATAAACTATCTTTGTCTGGTTTTGTGCTACAACAGCAGGATTAGGGTCCATATGTCACCACAAAGCTACTGCCTCTTCACAGAAAAATGTTTGTGGATTTGTATCTTAATTTTTAGTTTCATAAAACTCTAATTCAGGGGTGTCCAACCTTTTTTTATTTTTCTCACTGTCACACATGGGAAGAATGAGAATTGTCTTGGGACACAGTAAATACACAAAGACGAAAAAAGCTGATCAGCAAAAAAAAAAAAAAAAGTCTGTGCATATTTTTCATAATACCACAGATAGGCAAAATAAATTCTCACAAAATAAGCATGTGGCCCATGGGCCACAGGGTGGACACCCCTGAAAATCTATAGATTATAAACTTTAAATAAAAATTTAAAACATCCTCTCATTTAGGATATTTCAGTATAATTCCTATACCTACCAGGTAAGGCAAGCTAATCTCAAGCAGCTAAGGCACCAGCCACATACCCCAGAGCTGGTGGGTTTGAATCCAGCCTGGGCCTGTCAAACAAAGACAACTACACCAAAAAAACAGCTGGGCACTGTGGCAGGCGCCTTGTACTCCCAGCTACTTGGGAGGCTGAGGCAAGAGAATCATTTAAGCCCAAGAGTTGGACGTTGCTGTGAGCTGTAATGCCACAGCACTCTACCCAGAGCAACAGCTTGAGGCTCTGTCAATAAATAAATAAATAAATAAAGCATCTGCTGATTTAGCTATCTCTGAAGAAAATGTTTATTAAAATTGATATTAAGGGCCACAGCTCTCTCCTGAGATTTGTTTGACCTTCCTTAAGAAAACTCTTTAAGTTTTTCTTGTTTTTAACCAGTATGAAAACATACAAATGAACACTCATCTCCAAACCTCCACGGTGGATAAACAAGATGGAGTAAACAATGCTCTCCTCAGAAAGAATATTAGACAAAAACACCACAAACCTTGTGTGTTCTTGAAGGACATAATGGCCTGTTTGTAAGGGTTTGGGGCATCAGGAGCATCTGTCAGGTTGGCCAGCACCAGCAGAAGCAGGAGACTCTGGTTGGCCAGAGGGGAAGAAAGCTCTGGCGGGGTAGTTGCCTTGCTGCCCACGCCACCCAGTGTGAAGACAGTCCAGAGCCCAGCTAAAACAGAAAACACAGAGTGATGATGGGCTACCACCAATGTGATGAATAGATTTCTGTACAATATTCTGTTTAAAGCAATATTATAATAAGCAGTTCCAAAGTACAGAACAAGAATTATGTATATACAATCCATTTGACAGGCCAGAAAAATTCTCCTTGATATACAAACTGGACAGAGACTCACTGCTTTTAAAACAAAATAGAGAAATAAACAGGGATTTTTATTTTGATGTACCTTAGATCAAACAAAAGCAAATAAAGTACTTTGGGAGGCTAAAGTGAGAGGACTGCTTGAGTCCAGGAGCTATATTTCCAGCCTAGGAAATAAATCAAGACCCCATCTTTACAAAAAAATTTTTAAAAAAATTAGTGGAGCATGATGGTGGACACCTGTAGTCTTAGTTCCTCAAGAGGCTGAGGTGAAAGGATCACTTGAATCCAGGAGTTCAAGGGTGACAGGTGAGCTGTAATTATATCATAGCATTCTAGCCGGGGCAACAGAGCATGACCCTATCTTCAAAAAAAAAAAAAAAAAAACAAAACCATGATCAGGAGACTTTGTCTCTAAAATACAAGAACTAACCATTTAAAAAATATTACTTTATTTCTCTCCATTTTAAAAAATGGAGAAAAATAGAGTCATTTCAGTAGACACCACTTTTGTTTGTTTGTTTTTTTGCAGTTTTTGGCTGGGGCCGGGTTTGAACCCACCACCTCTGGTGTATGGGCCGGCGCCTTACTCCTTTGAGCCACAGACACCGCCCAGTAGACACCACTTTTTAAAGTAAAACTTAAAATCTAGTTTTAGCTTAAAGAAAAAAATTCTTAAAAACTAGAAAGGAAGGGAAGGGACCCTCTTTGGTTTTTGAAGTCCATCATTCCAGAAATCCACAGTGGTCAGACATTGTAAGTATTTCCATGAATATCATCAGCATCAGCACTGGGCTGCTGCTGCTCCAGGCAAAAACATCAAGGCAAAGGGGAAAAGACCAAAAAAAACACTTAGGAAAAACTTTTCATTGTCCGCAAACAATATGATGGTGCACTGAGAACTATACTGCTCCAGGCAGTAGCTGTTAGCCACTGTGTTTAGTGGCATTTGAAATATCACTACTGTAGTCCAAATTGCAGGTGTAAAATATACATGGAATTTTTAAGACTTAATGCACACAAAAAAGAATATAAAACATCTCACTGATATTTTATTCTAATTACATGTTGAAATGATAATACAGCATTTTGGATATACTGGGGTAAATTATGTTACTGGTAATTTCATCTATTTTCTTTCTACATTTTTAGTATGACTATGAGGGAACTTAAATTACATGTACGGTTTGTTTTATACTATTTATGTTGGACAGTGCTGCTCTAGAACATAGAAAGAAATAAACTGATGCTCCATTACTAACACCCATTAGAACAAATAGATTTTATTTTTGTTTGTTTGTTTTTGAGATAGAGCCTCAAGCTGTCACCCTGGGTAGAGTGCTGTGGCATCTCAGCTCACAGAAACCTCCAATTCCTGGGCTTAAGCAATTCTCTTGCCTCAGCTTCCCAAGTAGCTGGGACTACAGGCACCCACCACAATGCCCAGCTATTTTTTGGTTGTAGTTGCCATTGTTGTTTGGCAGCCCTGGGTAGGATTCGAACCCACCAGCTCTGGTGCATGTGGCTGGCACCTTGGCTGCTTAAGCTGCAGGTGTCGAGCCAACAAATAGATTTTGCTGGAGTTCTATGGCTCTAAAACAAATCAAAAGCCTTATACATGAGCAATGAATAATGAGAAAGATATTTGATTCTAATTATAATAACAGCAAATCCAATAAAACACTGGATTTAGTTTTATTCAGAAATAAACCTAAAATATCTAAGACCTTTAGATCAAAGGCCACATGAACTCTGAATTAATGTAAAGGCAAAACATGTTTCCAGACAAAAAGATTCAGTTACTACAACGGCATCAAAGCTGACCCTAAGTGAATCTAAAATTCAGTATAATAACTGTCAAAATACCAATAGGAATTTTGATGGTATTTTCTAATGCATAAGAAAACATAAATAAAACACTACTAGATGAAAAAATAAAGAAAGAAAGTACTCAGTTCACTTGAGGAAGTGTGTTCCCCCCCACACAGCAAAATGTTTATAAAGCTGAAGTCATGTAAAAGTGCAATCTGGCAGTAAAGTAGACAAACAAATAGGTCAACAGAAGAGGAATGAGTTCAGACCAGAACGATATGTATTTGAGAATTAAATTTATGATAAAGGTAGAATTCTGAATCAGTTAAAACTCTATAAATGTCCCATGCCAATACAATTTAATCTTCTTTAGCATTTAATTGTAAGTATGTGTATAAAGAAAACCTTGAATTAGGGAAAGTTTTTCTTATGCAAAAAACAAAATTTAAGAAGCTATGAAGAATGATTATTTGACTACTTAAAAATTAAATGTATTTATGTGATAAAATAGATCATAAACTAACCAAACAGGTAACACAGGAGTAGCAAACATTTGCAACACACATAACAGGACTTAAAAAAAATCTATAAGTTAGTAAAAGAAAAAGTAACCCAAAATAAAAATAGGCAATAAAAGTTAAAACAATAAAAAGCAATAATAGTATTAAAATTATGAGATCAGAAAACTTTTAGAACTAATAATACTCAATACTAGGGTGGCACCTGTGGCTCAGTGGGTAGGGCATCGGTCCCATATACCGAAGGTGGTGGGTTTGAATCTGGCCCCAGCCAAACTGCAACCAAAAAATAGCCGGGCATTGTGGCAGGCACCTATAGTCCCAGCTACTCGGGAGGTTGAGACAAGAGAATCACCTAAGCCCAAGAGCTAGAGGTTGCTGTGAGCTGTGACGTCACAGAATTCTACTAAGAGCAACAAAGTTTAAATTTGTTAGCAATAATTATATATTAATTTACACCCCTAAAAATAAATGTAAAAGAATAAAATTAAAATAACACAACATAGACCCAATGGTAAGGTATGTAAAAACCTCAGCAATGTGATATTAAGTAAAAAAGACAAATCACAAAAACAGTACACATATACAAATAAAATGCTCTATTTGCTTCCAAAACTTATAAATATACAAGGTCTA
Organism: Galago senegalensis; assembly: GCA_963575145.1. Taxonomy (NCBI): domain Eukaryota; kingdom Metazoa; phylum Chordata; class Mammalia; order Primates; family Galagidae; genus Galago; species Galago senegalensis. The sequence continues at coordinate 1,232 of CAUYTI010144369.1, read as the reverse complement.
GCAATTAAGTTTGCAAACTTGCCACCGTGTACTGACATGGGCAGCACTGTACAAACAACTTGGTAAGAGTCCATAACGTTGGTATACCAATGTCTCACAGATGTGTTTGTGCCAATTTGTGGCGGTGCCTTGCTGAGTGGCGTTCATTATTGTTGCATGATTTTGTATGCCATCTCAAAAATCTCAGAGCTTAAGTAAGAGCAACACATATACCATAAATCTCTTGTTAAACTTGTTAAGAGTGAAAGTCAAATCAGGGACATGTTAGCCCAAGTTGATGGGGATAAGGCCATGAAGAAAATGGCAGTGTACAAATGGATTAGACATTTTTCTAAGGGGAGAGAAAGCATCACTGATGAAGAGTAAGGGTAGGCAGTAACAAGCAGAACTGATGAAAACACCACAAAAATTCAAGGAATTCTGCATCAAAATTGTCAGCTGACCATGAGAAGCACAGCAGACCAAGTAAACACTGATAGAGAAAGTTAGAAAAATCTTAACTGAAAATCTTGGCATAAAAAGGTGTGTGCAAATCATGACAATGCCCCAGGCTCACACAGCACTGTGAGGGCATTTTTAGTCAATAAACAAATGATTGTTTTGGGACACCTTCCCCACTCACCTGATCTAGTCCCCAATGACTTTTTTCTTTCTTTCCAAAGATAAAGGAAACACTAAAAAGAAGATGACACTGAAGACATCAAAGATAATAGGACAGCTCCGATGGCCATTCCAGAAAAGGAGTTCCAGAATGGCTTTGAGGGTGGACTAGGCGCTGGTGTGGGTACACAGCTTTGAGGGTGGACTAGGCGCTGGCGTTGGTGCACAGCTTTCCACAGGGAGCACTTCAAAGGTAACCAGAGCACTGGGGTATGTAGCACGTTTTCTAGGATGAGTTCACGAGCTTCACTGTCAGACCTCAGACAGTATCTGTGTGTGTAAATCAAACCACAGGTACCCGGCAAGGTCCCGTGTTGACTGTGGTCACTTCTGGTCATGGAGCAGAGCAAGAGAGAAGGTGGCCTGAAGAGGCTTAGGATTGTTCACTATAAGGTTACCCACCTGCTTCACTTCTTTATGAAAGACAAAGATTTTTTTTTTTTTTTGAGACAGAGCCTCAAGCTATCCCCCTGGGTAGAGTGCCATGGCATTACAGCTCACAGCAACCTCCAACTCCTGGGCTCAAGCGAGTCTCTTGCCTCCGCCTCCCAAGTAGCTGGGACCACAGGTGC
>CAUYTI010144365.1:0-47386 GCA_963575145.1 Galago senegalensis | reverse complement strand
GGAAGGGAAGGGAAGGGAGAGGAGAGGGGAGAGCAGGGGAGGGGAGGGGAGGAGAGGGGAGGAGAGGGGAGGAGAGGGGAGGGGAGGGAGGAGGGGGAGGGGAGGGGAGGAGAGGGGAGGGGAGGAGAGGGGAGGGGAGGGAGGAGGGGGAGGGGAGGGGAGGGGAGGGGAGGGAAGAGAGGGGAGGAGAGGGGAAGGGAGGGGAGGGGAGGGGAAGGAGGAAGGAAGAGAAGAGTTAGAGGAGAAGTGAGGAGAGGAGGACACATTCCAAATATTCACATTTTTCTGCACTAATCACTAAGCACTTTCCCTTCATTTGTACTCATCCACAAATGAAGGAGAGGGGAGAGAGGGAACAGTGGGAGGGGAGAGGAGAGGGGAGGGGAGGGAAGAGGGAAGCAGGAAGTTTGGAGTTATAAATGCAAAGTCAAATCCTCTCAGTGGAAATCTCTACAGCTATCTGATATCAACTAAAAGTGAAAATTTTCTCCTGAAGGATGTTAAGGAAATCAAATAGAAAATAGATTTTCAACATCACTAACTCTAACACTCTCACTGAGCCTCAAGGGGCGCCCGGGACCTCAGTGTGAGTCCGAGCCGCGTCCTGGTACGTCCGTCCGTCCGTCCGTCACGTAGGGCTCCCCACACACCAGCTCCCCAATCAAAGGTTCCGTGACTAACAGTGATTTAAAAACCACATGTGAAAGATGTTGAAACGTGTTCACAATGTACTGAGTGAAACACGCAAGTTAAAAAACAGCTTTTATAGGACGGTTCAGAGGCAGACGCAGCACCTGGCGACGTCCCTTGTCCCTTCCTGAACCCCTCTGTCCCTGGCTCCATCCAAGGTGACTGGAAGAGCAAAACTCTGGTACTCAGGGTTCCAGGCTCCCCTAGGGGCTGCGCCCAGCAACGTGCCAGCGTCCTACCCAATCGATGAGACTCAGAGCAAAGTCAACTGTGGAACGGGAACAGGACGGGACTGAGCGCCACCACCTGCACAACCACTTTCCTGTCTTCAACATCGTGGAAAATGTAGCTAATATGTGGCAAGGTGACTAGGCCGGCCAGCCCACTAAGAGCTGGTTTCCCACCTCGGCAGCCAGAACCCCTCTATGCTGCATCCAAAGTGCTGCTGGCCACATCTGAGCCCTTACAGTCACCCCTCACTGCTGCACAAGTGCCCCAACCTTCAACAGAACCCACATGCGCTGTCCCCGCTTGTGATACCGTAGTTCCCTTGTATAAGACACTTCAAGGAAGCAACAACCGTTCCCTCACAGCAACTCCACAACACTGGCCCAGAACCACAAGGAGCAGTGTCTTCAGTCATTCATTCACTAACACAGACCTGAGCACCTACTCTGCACCAGGCCCAGTACTAGGGCTGCAGAGGTGAGGGCGGATGCTCCTGCCTCCTAACAAAATCCCACGACAACGACAACATATGGCTCAGGACACATTCCAACATTAATGCTTCTGTTGCACTATTCACTAAGAACTTACCCTTCATTTGTACTCACCCACAGCTACAGAGTTCCCCCTATGCCACAAGCAGGTCACAAAAAGATGTTACCTTCCTTATCTCCACTCGCTCTCATGCTCAACTGGTTATTAAATACAAACTACATCAGCAGATAGCACCATAGCAGGAAATGTATGCAACCCATCACCCTGGACTCACTTTCATTTTCTTCCATTAGATATTCCCATTATTTACCTTCCAAGTTCACAACCTATTCTCTTACCTCCTCCCACATACTTTTGCTTTTCTCTTTGTCTGTTTCCAAAATTAAACATAGAACAGTTGCATGTTCTTATTGTAGACCTTCAAATACTTATACCAAAAATATGATGGAGTCCAGCAGTCTAACATATAGTTAACTGAATGCTTCCTAATACCACAATTATTTAATATTCTCGAAATAGCAGCCAGAGCAATGAAGCAGAGAAGTAAATGTTTGCTATAAATACTGAAAGAAAGCCAGGCACAGAAGCTCACATAGCACTCTGGGAGACCAAGGCAGGTGGATTGCTTGAGCTCAGGGGTTTGAGACCAGACTGAGCAAGAGTGAGCCCCTGTCACTACTAAAAAAAAAAAAAAGAAAGAAAGAAAGAAAAAGAAAAAGAAAAATCAGCCCAGTGTCCTGGTGGTCACTCATAGTACCAATTGTTCTGGATACTGAGGCAGGAAGATCACCTGAGCCCAGGAGTTTGAAGTTCCTATGAGCTATGATGTCACAGCACTCCACCAAGGTTGCCAGAGTGAGACTCTGTCTCCAAAAACAAAAAAGTACACAAAGGAAGCAAAGTCATCATTGTTAAAAAGTCATATTATTAAACTGCATGCTTAGAAAACCCAAGAGAATAATTTGAACTATTAAAAAACTAAGAGAATTCTTAGTTTTGAAAGTTATAAGAAAATAACTGCTTTCTTATATACAAATTATAACCAGTTTTAAAACAAAGTAAGGAAAAGTTGTCAATAGCAATCAAATACTTAAATACCTAGGAAACACTTAAATGTATAGAGTTCTATATACAGAACTTTAAAAAGGGACAAGACCACCTAAATAAAAGAGAAATGAATTATGTATTCTTAAATATATTCTGAACGTAGTCAGAATTCACTATTTTTTAAAGATGTCAATTCCCTCCCAAAAAAAAAAAAAAAAGCACATAAATACAATGCAGTCCCAATTAAAATATTAGCTGAATTTCTATTTGGTTTGTTTTTGTGGGATAGGTCCATTTTGGCAAAAGGAGTCTAAACTTATAATCTTGAATAATAAAAGCAGAAAAATGATGAAAACAAAACACAAATGGAAGACCCTTTTCAGAATTAAAAAGTTTAGGAATCAGAAAAATAAAAAAAAAAAAGAAAAAGAAAAAGTATATAAAATATAAAGTGAACATCTTAATTTATGGAAAATAACACATTTCATGTAATAGAAGAGAGTGTTTTATTTTTAAAATGAAAGGGACCAGAAATTTGATTTCTAGAAAGTGATAGTAGTTATCGTACCTACAGTGGGATCATGTCGCTTTCTCTCGTTCAATCTACTCTCTCCCACTTACTCATTCAAACACATACAAGATCATACACAGAAGACACAACTCACATGTTTACCCTGATAGAAGAGCAGTTAGGAGCAAAAAGCCTTCACTCTTCTCTGTACCAGTTTTCCAAATGCTCATATACTTTTTAATGTTGGATTATTCTTAGTAGCGATGTAAGCATCATTCTGTTTCTCATTTATACTCCTTTGTGCTGTAAATTAGGAATAGGAGGCATGCATAGAGACACCAGCTTTACTATCAGACAAAACCAGGTTCAAACTCATCAGTTCCATGCACTGCTGGTAGGGTCTCAGAGAAGTTGCTAGTATTTCGTAAGTCCATCCATTTCTCTGCAAAATTCTACCTTCACTGAGTTGTTTCAACTCTAAAAGGCTATAAAAGTAGCCTAGTACCTGGCACATAACTGGTTGCTGTGCTGATGATGGTGGTCAAAATAACAACATCTAGGAGAGCACTGGATGTTTGTAAGACAGAGTTGGCTACACATCTAAGACGCATGGTTTTCCTCATTTGTTCATCTAATGCTTTTCTCAGTGCATGATATTACAGTTATGTTCTTATAGAATAACAACTTAATTTTGCTGGAGATTTTCCCATAGCATAAGAAAATCCCGCATTCTAAGATTACTATAAAATTGGGATGTACCATCTGAGTCAATCTTAGCAAAAGAGGACAACTCATCTGCCAATCTCATTAAAAGAAGTATGTGATAAAGGCCATCTTCCTTCCATCCCTAGTTCAAATCCTAATAAGATAACTTGAAAATAACGTATTCAAGGCAGCATGTTGTACAGACAGTATCACCCATTTGGCATGAAGCACAGAGTACTGCACTACTGACATAAATCAGCTGTTTAGGGGTGGCACCTGTGGCTCAGTGAATAGGGCACCGGCCCCATATACCAGATGGTGGTGGGTTCAAATCCAGCCCTGGTCAAAAACTGCAATTAAATAAATAAAATTTTTTTAAAAATCAGCCATTTATATTATTATTTATGTTGTAAGCTTTTAAGAAAAGGCATTTAAATGTTCCTGAAACCATAGCAAAAGTTAATAGTCTTAGGGAAAAAAAAATCTAAAGGTAAGTCAGAGGTGATATGAAGACAAGTTCTGGCCTTTATAAAGTATATTACGTGATCAAATATATAAAATACTATCTCTCAATTCAACTGAATGTCTTTACAAAACATTCGAACAAAATCCAAGCGCCAGACCATGCACACTGCAACTTACAACTCACACATCTGCCCTTAATCAAAAGAGGGACGCTATTACCTGCCATGGAACTAAAACTAAAAAGGTTGGTATTCAGTAATTACCAGAAGGCCGTGCTTTGATTTGGGGTTATCTTCTCCATATGGGGAGAAGGGGTTATCTGGGAATACCTCAGCTTTTGTTTCAAGAAAGCCTGTCCTTCTATGTCAAAACTTTAACAGAGATTGCTCTCAAAGTCAGAGTGGAAATTCTTTTCTTCCTCTAACACTACCTGTTTTTTCCTGATATTCCCTCAGAAAATGCTTTATAATGGAAGAAAATAGCCAGAGCAGCAGGTGAAACCCTCCTCCTTAGTGTATGTCCATCAGCTCAGCCGGCTGCTGCTTCCAGCCCCTAGGATACAGACTCAGGATTGGTCCTCATCAAATCCGAAAACCACCTGTCTTCTGCAGCTCCAGCTCGGGCCCTGAGTGCTGTGTGTACCAACGAAGTCTGTTCTTCACACACACCCAAAGGAGGAGAGCTGGGTGGTACTCTATCCATGACCCAAGGGCACTTGGACTGACAGATGGAAAAACAAGCTGAGAGCCTAGGACTCCCTTGAAGAAGCTGGCAGACAAGCCACAGGTTAACTTTGAAGAATAGGCAAATTGGTGCCGACCATGAACAACCCCCCCCCAAACTAAATCCGACTGTTAGAACTTACCAATTAACTTTACCTTTATGATCTGCCTATATAAGACCAGACCACCACAAATGAAGTGTGGAGTGCAGCCATTGAAAATGGCAAAGGCACAAACAAGTATTCCTAAAGCCCTTACGCCACATGGATACACTTACAGAAAGTAACTCATGCTCTGGTGAATAACACAATTTTGTATTTTGCTGCCACCCATCAAATCACCCAGAGGAGTAAAAGTTAAATATTTAGCTAATTTTTTATAAGAACAACCTCCCAGCAGCCCATCCCTCCAGGGAATGGCAGAGGGTTGTGTGACTCTGGGTGTTCAAATGATTAATAAAATACTAAAGGATACTTGTTTCAAATCCTCTTCTACCTCCAGACCAGCAAATCCAGCCCTGGAGAGAAGCTGAGAATCAAAGATGGGAAGAGCATCCCCCAGGAAAGCAGGGTCACCAAAGTGACCTCAAAAAATTTCTTCAAAATACAAGGAGGAAAAAAACTTTAAAAAGAACAAAGGTAGGGTACAGTGGCTCATTCCTGTAAGCCTAGCACTCCGGGAGGCCAAGGTAGGAGGATCACTTGAGGTCAGGAGTTCAAGACCAATCAGCCTGAGCAAGAGTGAGACACCATCTCTACAAAAAATATTTTAAAAAGTTAGCCGGGCATGCTGGCACCTGTAGCCAGGCATGCCAGCTACTCAGGAGGCTGAAGCAATTGAGCCCAGGAAGTAGAGGTTGAAATGAGCAACAATGATACCACTGCACTCTAGTCTAGGTAACATAGTGAAACCCTGTCTCAAGAGAAAAAAAAAAAAGCAGCAAATATTTCTGATCTAGGGTACTTTAAAAACCATCTGAAACTAGAAATGCAACCTCACTGCAACTCCACCTCCTGGGCTCAAGTAATCCGCCTTCTTCAGGTTCCCACAAGTAGCTGAGACTACAGACGCCTCCACTACACCTGACTAATTTTTCTATTTTTAGTAGAGAAGGGATCTTGCTCTTGTTCAGGCTGGTCTCAAACTCCTAAACTCAAAGGATCATCCCACCTCAGCCTTCCAGAGTGCTAGGATTAGAGGCCTGAACCACTTCACCCAGCCTGTAAGTGGTTTTTATGATAACACAGAAAAAAAACAAAGAGAATCATAGATCAGTCAGCACATGAAATTTCTTGATGTTACTGAACCATTAATTTAGTGAGAAATATACAAGCATCTGTTCACCTTTACAACAAAAACTCTTCTAAGTAGTTAAGTGCCAATTCCTACAAATCCTGACTTAGAAAACGACTTGTATCTTATCTATCGCTTCCCAAAATTAAGTAATTTCCTTGAAAACAAGGATCACAGTTCATATTTACCTATTGTGCAAGCTCACACATGGCTCTATATAACATACTTTATTAATAAAGGATATTTGATGCAATTAATCTTTCCTTTTCATATCATACATATACAATTATTAAAAGTCACTGACTTTAAAATCAGGCTTATTTTCTTTCTCTTCTACAAGCATTCAAGGCTTCTCTGAACAGGCTAAAAAGAAACCATGCCAACTTGCAAAAACTATTACAGACTGTGCTGGATTGTAGACAATTCCTTGACTTAAACTACACATGTACAAACATCTCATTAAAAATAATTCTCAGGCTAGGCACAGTGGCTCAAACCCATAATCCTAGCACTCTGGAACACCTTGAGGTCAGGGGTTCAAGACTGGCCTGAGCAAGAATGAAATCACCATCTTAACAAAAAACAAAAAAATTATCTAGGCATGGTGGCACATGCCTATAGCCCCAGCTACTTGGGAGGCTGAGGCAGAAGAATGCTTGAACCCAGGAATTTGAACTTGCAGTGAACTGTGATGATGCCACTGCACCCTAGCCCAGCTGACAGAGCAAAACTCTGTCTCAAAATAGTAATAATCATTCTCATAGAAATAATCTTCTCCCTTTTAATAAATGGTATGTATGAGTAACTAATAATAGGAAAAACACTTCAACTAAAGCAAAAGAGTGATGAGAACATGATTTAGGCTTATTACCAATGATGCAAGCCCACACATGAGAAACCCTTAAAACTTACTATGAAAGAAGTAAGGATTTGGGTCAAGATGAGATTGTCAGTTTTCCAAGATTCTTAAAACAGGCATAGTGGGCCAAAGACATGTCTTCAGTGAGGCAATAGGTGACTGACAGCTTTAGTAATAACCAGAGCCCAAGTTCAAGGGCACACCTTCATGGAGGGACTCTCCTTCCACGAAGCTCAAACAGCAACTCAAGACATCAGAGTTGGGGGAGTCTGTTTCTGCTTAGTGCTACTGTGATGTAGCCCCTCTGGGGCTAAGAGATAATAACCTCAACCACTGGCCTGTAAGGTCGGTATCTGCATCTGCTTCTTAGCAGCCTTTCAAATGATTTTCAAGATTAGTCTCTACTCAAGGATGTGCATACAAAAACATCCCACCCTAACCGCGTACAAGATGGGTTTTTTTTTTTCAATTTTTACCCTTCTGCCCCGATCAACTAATTACAGAACTAAAATAATGATGGCAAATCAACAAGATAACCAGTAATCTCAAGACTCAAGACAGACTGTTCTCACCTGCCTCAAAGAAGACAGTATTTGGGAATTGTATCCAGAGACCCCTCTTGGCCCAGTCCTGGAGACTGACAGCTCACGCATGATGAAGGTGCCCGACTCTGGGCTCATCCAAAAGCACCTAGCTCTAAATAAACATAACCAGCATCGGGACTAGTGAACTAACCTGGATTGAAATTGCTATATGGCTCGGCACCTATAGCTCACTGGAGCTGACGGGTTCGAATGCAGCCTGGGCCTGCCAAACAACAGTGACAACTACAACAAAAAAATAGCTGGGCATTAACTAAAACTAAAAAATAGCTTGGCACTGTGGCGGGCGCCTGTAGTCCCAGCTACTTGGGAGGCTGAGGCAACAGAACTGTTGGAGGTTGCTGTGAGCTGTGACACCAGGACACTCTACCGAGGGTGACACAGTGAGACTATCTCAAAAAAAAAAAAAAAAAAAATGAAAACCCATTCACCTTTTTAAAGATAAATTCTATTTTTCTGAAGCAGTAACATGTTTACAGTGCAATGCTTCCAGTTTCTGGTGAAAAGACAGGCTGAAAAGATGAGGGGAAGTTTGCTAATAAATTCTTCACCACTTTCTCCTGCTGAAATTTGACTCTTCTCCTTGCCTTTCTGCATGAATCTTGGCTTCAGCTCTGTACAAGATAAATAACATCATTCCTTAAAATTGTCATGAAAGACAATTTCTCCTCCATTCCCCTGGTATGTGCAGAGGTTTTTAATTCAAGGCCATTTCCAAGTGTGCGAGGGCAGTTTGTATCCTGCCCTTTGAGTCTTCATTTACATTAAAACTTTCTCACATTCAAAGAAAACATAACACAGTTCCAGGGTTTTTGCATGAGAGAGTCAAATACAGTGATCGTGACAGAACTTTATAGCTAATTATTAGTCATAACTAAAAAAAAAAAAAAATTAAAGCTCACATTCTCTTCCAACATGGTATCGGGCTGTCAGAACTTGACAACCACCAGGAGACGCAACGTGTGATAACCTGTCCTTAATCTCCCTGTCTTTCCTTTTCCACTTGCTGACTCCTAAATTATTTTTAAGAAAACGCATCCTGAAAACTATTGCAATTTCTACGCGTGCCCATTGGTTCCATGCCCGAGAGTCTGGTCCTGAATTAATCTTGTAAGAGACACATTTTTCTGCCAAACGTTATAAATCCAGAGTAAATGGTGCCTGGCTTTGCCCTGGCATTGTCAGAGCTTCACTGATGGCGCTACACTACGCTCTATTCAAGACAGACCTGCCTTTTTAAACATGAAATATTTAAGCATAAATCTTAATTTCCTAAACCAATTCCTTTTTATTAACCTTTGATCATTACTTCTGAGATGCATCTGTTTCCACCACCTTTGTAAGCAGCTGGTGTTTTTATTCTGTTGCCCAATATCTGTCCAAACTGTGAAATAGTCACAAAGTGCTATAATTATCTACATATGGGCCACTCTAACAAAACCTCTCATACAATCAGTGTTTAGTACCAACATAGGAAAAGCTGGGCTAGGAAATAGTAGTCTATTTGAATACAAAAAAAAAAAGAAATCTCAAAAATCACACCTACGTTTTGGAATACCCACCAATTTCCTCTCACCACGCTAGATACGATTTCATACATTCTTACTAACAAATCTCTTCAAGAACAGCAGTATTCTCATTTGGCAGATAAGGAAACCCAAGTTCAGAGAGATTGAAGCAACGTTTCAAAATGACACAGCTGGGGAGCGGCAGAGCATTATTCCAAAGCCTTAACACTCCACCTCGTAACAAATCGCCTTGGGTAGCTTCGAAATCAAGAATATGAGGCAAGTGCCTTGTGGTTAGGGGAGTCACCGTTTCACCTGCAATTTCCTTTTTCCTCTATCACGTCATGCTCTCTACAGGGGGACACCTAACACTGAATCATCTTCCAGTTGGGGCACTCAAACACTACAGCCTTGAATTTACAGACAGTGTAATCCTGCAAGCACTGGGTTTGGATTAATTTCACTGTTACTCACAGAAAGAAAAAAAAAATTCCCAAGAACAGCTACTACTTAAAATGCAAGGACTAGAGCAGCGGTTCGCAACCCGTGGGTCGTGACCCCTTTGGACTGCATTAAAGGTTCTCAGCACCAGGAAGGTTGAGAACCACTGGACTAGAGGAACCTGAGCCCACCCCAGGTACTCCTCGAAGCTCCTTAAGTTTAAGCGGGTGATGGGTGACAAAGATTAACAATGCTGGAACTCCCCCACGGCATATCAAAATGGGTGTGCCCGAAACAGTTAAATCGGGTCACAACTGAAGGTTGTGTCAGACAGAATAGGTTATGCAAACAAAGCTACACAGAGGATGGTTTCTACCACTCGATTTTGCCAAGAACAGAAAGGCTGGGGGGAGGGGAAGGTGCTGAATCACAGCCAGTAAAGAGAAATGAAAGCTAACTAAATGAAGGAAAATACAGCTGCTTCTATTAATCAAAACTCAACAATGAGAATAGATATAACTCAAGGAGCACTGGCTATGAAGCACCTCTTACACTTCTTTTCTAATAGGAAACCGAAGAAATAGACTTCTGCACAGAAAACTAGTATAGAACAGGCTTAGCACAGGGTGCAGTGACCCATACCTGTCGTCCCAGCTACTCAGAAGGCTGAGGTGGGAGGACCCCTTGAGCCCAGAAGTTCTAGGCTGCTGTGAGGTATAATTGTTATCACTACACTCCAGCCTGGGCAACAGAATGAGACCCAGACCCCTAAAAAAAGGAAAAGTAAAAAGCTATTAAAAAGAAAAATAGGGTTGGCAGTGGGTTATAGTCATACTTTTAAATCTCTAAATTTATACCCTAAAGGGTTTTATCATCTTCAAAGAAAAACCAGGTATAAATTAAATCAGCTATTAAGTGTCTCCTAGATAGTGTACTCTTTAGAACTGTTTCACAAACGGCCCTGCTTAAAGGAGACTATCACTTCTTATTTAGAATCATACAGAGTATTTTCAAAAGCAACTGACATCTATTTCAGCACCTCAGCAAATGGGGGGGGGGGAGAAACTTGTAGAACTTTCTGTCTCAAACATTTCATTTAAGGATGACACACTTACGACTCAAATGTTCCAATTTAAAGCAAGCAAAAGAGGGCGAAGAAAAATTACCAGTATAAAGAAAGAACCGAGAGGACTGATTCAGAGCAGCCAATTCAATAGCACCTTACCCAAGAGGCAAAGCTCTTCTGAGCAAGCAACCCGCCAAGCCCAAGGACTTCAGCCAGCATTATGCACAGAGTAAAGACTAATTTTAAAGAGGATTAGTGAATAAAGGCACCCATAATGGCCATACATAAGTCACTTTATTTCCAGTAAGACATAAAAGAGAAAATAGTCTAACAGCTTAATTTTTTAATATAGCGCTAAAGCTCTGCACATACTGCTGAGCTGTCTTCCATCTACTTTAAAGATTAGCTGAGAATATTTACGAATACAAAATTATAAGACTTCATTTTCCTTGGAATGGAATTTCTTTATTCATTTTTACACATATACTTTTACAAAAATCTCTCACATTGCCATTAAGCATGTGGGTTTCAACAAGCTTAATGTAATTCCAAGCTGGAGCAGACTATGTTATATAAGTAAACTAAAAAGTGGTAGGCAGCCTCTACAATGGGCCCTATCTCTTGGTTTTCATGTCTCTACATAATTCTCTCCTTCTAATGAATAGAATGTAACAGAAGTAACAGTGTGTCACTAAATTTGGTTACGAAAATTATGTGGCTTCTAAGTGTTCACCAGCTCTCTCTCACATTATCAGCTGCACATAACAGGGAGGTGAGCCCTTACAGCCATGTAAGTGAACATGAAAGCAGAGTTCCCACTCGAGCCTTCAGATGACAGCGGTGCCTGGGACACAGTGAACCTAGGAGGTCCAGCAAAACAACATCTAATATCCTGACCCACTCAAGCTTTCAGATGACAGCAGCCCCTGAGATACTGTGAACCCAGGAGGCCCAGCAAAACCACACCTAACACCCTGACCCACTCGAGCCTTCAGATGACAGCAGCCCCTGAGATACAGTGAACCCAGGAGGTCCAGCAAAACCACACCTAATGTCCTATCCCACAGAACCATGAGTCAACAAATGTCTTTTGTTAAGGTCACTAAGTTTGGGGATAACAAATGATGCTGCAATAAATAAATTACACATTATAAAATTAGGCCATTAATAAACTTATCTTTATATATGATCCTATCACAGAAGATAAAATATTATTTTGGTTAAGTTTCAAACCAAAAGCGGGGGAGAGGCACAAATGTATTCATTATCTAGCCTTACTGACAATAAAAAGAACTGATTTAAATGTATTTTTTTTAAGACAGTCTCACTTTGTCACCCTAGGTAGAGTGCACGTGGCATCACAGCTCACAGCAACCTCAAACTCTTAGGCTTAAGTGATTCTCTTGCCTCAGCCTCCCAAGTAGCTGGGATACAGGTGCCCACTACAATGCCCAGCTTTTTTTTGTTGGTGATGGTGCAGTTGTCATTGTTGGTTAGCTAGAGCAGGCCGGGTTCAAACCCACCATCTTTAGTGTATGTGGCTGGCACCATAACCACTGTACTGTAGGCACCAAGCCTAGATTTTTAAACAAACAAAAAAAATACACACATATTCTGGTATCTAGGCTAGCTTAAAACAAAACAAATTGGATTTATTTTTCTTCTATGCTACGGAATGATCAGTGAAACATTTTAGAAATATAGGCAAATTATAAAATTCCTAAGAGAATTTCAGAGGCAAAAATATGGCCTATTTCTTCTAATAACTTACATAAAATGATTCTAACATTCCTCCCTTGACACTTAAAATGAGTAGATTCCCCCAGAGAATCAATGTTAAGCAAAGCTGAACACTTTCCTTCTATTATCTCTTTGCACACCTTACCCTCTATAATGCATTGTTTTCCTCCCCAAATAAGGAGGGTGGAGAGGCTATAGCATTCCAATTAAGAAAAGGATGAGACCCAGGGAAAGAAAGGGTGGCCACAGAAATAATTATCGTATGCCATGATAAATAAACTAGGGAGGACAATGTCTCCAGGATGAGGTGTGGAAAAGTGCTTTCCCACATGTAAACATCTCTGTATTCACTGCTTAAGAACCCGTGAAATTTACATGTCTGATATGCAAGGAGAGACAGTTGAGTTCTCTAATTCACCCTAGAAATAGGGCTGCCTACTGCATTACTAAACATCACTACATTCACCTGTGAAGTACTCACCTAGGCACTGATGCCTAGCCTCCTCCACTTACTCCACCCTTCAAACCAATTCTGGAGCTCTTTTTCTGGAATGACCAGCAGAGCTGCTGTCGTATGAGATCAGACGATTAAGTTCACGAAGTCATCCTAGAAAACGTGCTTTTGGAGGGTGGACTAGGTACTGGCTTAGTGCATATCCTCCCAAGGAGAGTACTTCAAAGATGACTTTAGTGATATTTGGCAATGAGATGTGTAGCCCTTTTTCAGAGATAAGTTAGCAAATTTAATTGTCTAGCCTTGTATACAAAATGCAGACAAACTCAGGCACAAGCATTCATTTCACGTAACAGGCTATTTTGATGTCCTCGTTTACACTCATACTTTCATTAACATTGAAACAAGTTTGTCTTTAAAGAAGATCACATGCCCCAGGCGTGGTGGCTCCCGTCTGGAATCCTAGCTGTCTGGGAGGCCAACCAGGTAGACTGATTGAGCTCAGGAGCTAGAGACTAGCCTGAGCAAGAGTGAGACTCCATCTCTACTAAAAATAGAAAAACTAGGTGAGAGTTGTGGTAAGGCACCTGTAGTCCCAGCTAATCAGGAGGCAGAGGCAGGAGAACCACTTGAGCCCAAACAAACAAAAAGAGAGTGACCTATAGAAAACTGACGAATGAATGAACGAAAGAAAGGAAGAAAATCATTAAAATAGAAACCTCCTAATACTGCTTCCAACCCTGAAAGTCACCCAAGGTCAACAGACCCAAGTCCTGAAACAAAACCCTATGATAATTATCAACTTATTTTACTATAGACATTGTACTTTGTAAAAGGTTACATCTATCTGTATCATGGTACATACTTGACAAAAATTCTAATGTGACACAAAATATGTTCAATGTATTAGAACCCAGGAGTAAGGGGAAATGACTTTGTTGCTGATGAGGAAATCCTAGCTGGTCTCCCAGGGCGGCAAGTGTCGGAACTCCCTGCAAACGTAAGCCATGAAGACGATTTCTAGAGTTCCCACAGGCAGTGACCAGCAAACCTGCCAGCTAACCCTCACAGTGCTCATTTGCAAATACAATATACACCTGGGGGATAATCTACTTTTAAGAATAAGAACATTGGCTCGGCGCCTGTGGCTCAAGCGGCTAAGGTGCCAGCCACATACACCTAAGGTGGTGGGTTCGAATCCCCAGCCCAGGCCCGCCAAACAACAATGGTGGCTGCAACCAAAAAATGGCTAGGCGTTGTGGCAGGCGCCTGTAGTCCCAGCTACTTGGGAGGCTGAGGCAGTCGCTTGAGCCCAGGAGTTGGAGGTTGCTGTGAGCTGTGATGCCATGACACTCTACCCAGGGGGATAGCTTGAGGCTCTATCTCAAAAAAAAAAAAAAAAAAGAATAAGAACATTGGGCCAGGACCAGTAGCTCACAGCTGCAAACCCAGCACTTTGTGAAGCCAGAGCAGGGGGACTGTTACGGCCAGGGGTTTGAGACCATTCTGAGCAAGAACAAGACCCCAACTGTACAAAAATACAAAAATGAGCTAAGAGTGGTGGCATGTGTCTGCAGTCCCAGCTACCTGGGAGACTGAGGCAGGAGGATGACTTGAGCCCAGGAGTTTGAGGTTACAACGAGCTATGATGACAACACTGCACTCAGCCCTGGCAACAGGGACAGACTCTGTCTGGAAAAAATAAAATATAAGAACACTGAGGACAGAACATCAATATTATCATATGGTTCAAACCAACACTCGAAACTGAGAATGTTCTCTCCAACATGAGCACTACGGGACAGATTCCATTAAAAGGCATATTTGCCCACCACCTTAGCAGTTATCAAAGGGATGGCGCCACTCCCTGGAAGCCATCTTGGAAACTTTGTTGTCACAATAGTTAGAAGGCACTGTTGGTATTTAGCAGTGGAGATCGGGGAATGTTGGACATTCTGCAATGTATAGGAAAGGCCTTCAGAAAGAAGATACTGTCTTCTACTTGGGAAGGCCCCACAGGAGACTCGGCTAAGTAACTTGTTCATAATTTTCTGAGCCCTGAGCACATAAACACAAAGTATGTTTGCTAAGTGCTAACAGCACTTGATATTTCAGGAATGCAGGTGCCGTGTAAGTTAAGAGAAGACTGCCGGGCCCTTTCCAGGAGCAGGCCACCATTCTGGAGGAGCCTTAGGACTACAGCAATGCTGTCTGTGATACAGAGTGACCACTGCCTGCAGCAGCCTGCTGTCCTATTCCCATGACACAAGAGCACGCTCTGCACCAGCACTGCAACTTCCTGTGACTCTATCATTATTTCAAAAAGGAAAAGTAAAGAGAAAAAAGAGACACTGAATCATACAGGGCTGAGAACCCTGAACTCCAGCCTGAACGCATCAGCCTTGAGATAAGGATTCTTTGGTCCCTCCACCAAGGCCAAAGCAATCCTCACAGCCCATTCCTCATCCATGTGCTAAAAAGTGATACCTACAGCCGTGACTAGGCTCAGCACCTATTGCACACTGGTTACGGCACCAGCCATAGACACGGAGGCTGGCGGGTTCGAACCTGGCCCGGGCCTGATACACATGCAACAAAAAATAGCCAGGGATTGGTGGGCACCTGTAGTCCCAGCTACTTAGGAAGCTGAGGCAAGAGGATCACTTAAGCCCACGAGTTTGAGGTGACTGAGAGCTGTCTACTGAGGGCGACATGGCGAGTCTCTGTCTCTAAATAAATACATAAATAGAGCCGTGATGAGCCAAAAGCCACCTGGGTACTCTAGAGAGGACAGGTGTACTAGGACACTCATCTCCCGGCTCCCCATTCAATGCATTTGCTAAAACATAGATTCTGTACTTCTCTGACACTATATTGTGTAGAAAAACTACTCACAAGTACTAGTTTTCAGGTAGAGCCTTCTTTTCAAAATTGAAATATGTTCAACTGACTTCCTCCCCTCCCAGCCACACATTTATTTATAAGATCCAAATATGTCAATGAAGGAATCTGGCTGGATTTTCACTTCTGGTCCACATGACTATCACCCATAAATAGGCTTTGGTTCCCAAGCATTTTCACTTCATGGCATATAAAGAAAACAAGATTTGTACAACACCCTGAGGCTACTCATGCCTGGCCTCCTGAGGAACGAGAGCATTGCCATCCTGCCTGCTAGATGGGAACCCATGAGTGGCCCCAGGCGCTGGTCATATATCATGTCAGGTTTACCATTCTCAAGAAACCAAACAGAAATTTCTTTATCGATAGGGGTGTGTCCGCCAGACCTTGAGAAGGATAAACAACCTAGGATTCCTTTGAAACTTCTGAACGAAGGCCTTCAAAATCTGGGTTGCTCATTAAATATGAGATTCCCTAAATAGACAATCCCCTGAGACATACAATGTCCAGCCTGCATCCTTCAGCCAGGGAAGGCAATCTTCTTTGATGAAAAATAGTAATTGGAAAATACAGTTAAAGATAAAACAGTAACACTGGTACCACCAGCAGCTTACAAAAAGAAAGCAAGCCACACCAGGCTTGGTGCCTGTAGCTCAACAGCTAGGTAGGGCACCAGCCGCATGCACCGGGACTGGCAGGTTTGAACCCAGCCCAGGCCTGCCTAACAACAATGACAACTACAACCAAAATATAGCCAGGCGTTGCGGTGGGGGCCCATAGTTCCAGCTACTTGGGAGTTGAAGCAGGAGAATCACTTAAGCCCAAGAGTTTGAGGTTGCTGTGAGCTGTGACGCCACAGCACTCTACCGAGGGCAACACAGTGAAACTCTGTCTCAAAAAAAAAAAAAAGAAAGCTACACCAGGCTAACCAGGCACAGGTCTGAGCAGATCCCCTCTGCTTAAGATCTGGGCTTCTTCCAGCCTTTGTACTAAAAACAGTGAGGGCCCTGGTTTCTCCAAGGAAGAGGAAGAAGACACATTAATTATATCTTAGTATCAGCTAATATTTCTGTAGTGATTATGAGCCGGGGAGCATTCTCAACACTTTTCATCTATCCACTCCTGTCATCTTCATTCGATCCTAAAATTAAGCACTACTGTTACACACCACCCCATCTTACTGAAAGCTGAGGTATTACAAGGTTAAGTAATTTACCAAAAGGTTACGTAGGTCTTCTGTGACAGAGCTAAATTTCAAACCCAGACGCCTGCCTAAAGTCTGTGCTCTGAACTCCTCCACTGATACTGCCAATCAGCAGATCATCTGAAGAATCAAACCACATTCCATTAAAACTACTTCTTTTAGTGTTATGAGCCAACAGTTTGCGTTTACTTTATATACAGTAATGGATCACTGGTTACCTAGTCAATTGAGACCGGGTACTTGCATCAGAATAAAGCATGATGAACCAACCAAGTACTTATTTTTATCAGACTTTCTTTGTACGGGCCTGTGTAGCCCCATATGGGGGCAGGAGGAATCACCCAAACCTGAAACAACTAGGTCAGAAGTGGGTATTTACCAAGGGAAACACTTCAAGGTACAACAGCAGATTTAAAACGCTCTAATTCAACACAGACATCTGTTCTGCCATAAGCAACCATCTGCTTCATATCCCAGACAGCAAAACATTTCAATAGGAAGTGTCAAATCTGACTCCTAATCAGGAAACAATTATCTACATTTGCTACTGGCCCCAAAGCTGATTCGAAACTCCTGGGGCAAAAATTAATGGAAAAACCACAGTATAGGTATACATTCTAATGAGAAGACATGAGCTGAGATTCCTACCAGCTCTAATATCCTAAGCACAGGATTTAATTGTCCAAAAAAAAAAAAAACATTAGGATGCAAGATGAGAGATGTTGAGGAGTTTTTCAGAGGGGAAAAACAGGAATATGGGAAACAAAGACGTTTGAGGAAAAGATTCAGGAATGCCCTGACTCAAAGAAACCTCTAGTCAGAGAGACAACCACATACCAGGTTACATCACAAGAGCATGCTGCAAGGCGTTTGTAAGATAATCAAATGACTTTCCCAAGTTCAAAAGGATCAGTGCAGAGCCAGTTAGGAAAGGTCTGCAGAAGCCAAAGCAATTGAGTTGGGTTCTTAAAGACTCAACATTTACTCAGACCTAGACTTGGAGTGAAAGGAGGCATTCTGGGGAAAGGGGACAGCACCCCTTTATCCCCACTTCTAACCAGGAAGCAGCAGCACATGAGATTCACAGCTTGGGGCAAATTGAAAATGAGGGTAAACGTGTGCACTTGTCTCCGTGGGCAACAGACACGCTCTGCAAGTCACTCAATGAACACAGATTCAGCACCTACCAGACCCTAGATATCCAGCATGAAGTAGAAAAACCCACTGCTTGCAGAAAAAAAGCTTAGATTCTAGGAGACAAACACATAAGGTAACCTCAGTTGGTCAGAAGCACATGTGAAAAAAATAAAATAAGACGATGAGATGGAGAGCACCAGGTGGGATGAGCTGGAGCAAGGCCAGCAGCTGGTTAACACTGGTCCTGGTTAACCCACCGTGCTCCTCAGAACGGTGTGCACAGGGCATGAGGAAGAGAGGAGCTCAGCTTTGAAGGCTAAGTACTCCAGAACCCCCAGCCACCTGACAAGACTCGACTCTATCCTTTTAATTCAACCTCATTAACTGAACTAGTGACAGGTTCCTTCCAAATGACTTCTTGTTAATAAAAGCAGCGGGAGCATTTTGAAAAGTGACAACCAGTTCTCTTTGGGGTTCTGGTGGGCAGTCCCCAGCCTGTCACCGTTGCAATCCAGAACACTATAAGATGCACAGCTCTAAGGTGGACATCCTCCCTCAGTACAGATCCAGGAAGGCAAAAGGAGACTCTTTTCTATGACAATTGTGGAACAAAATTTAGCCAATTTAGAAATCGTATTTTTAGATGAAGATGAAAGTGGAATGAAGCAGACACTTTCACACAGTGTGGGTATGCTCGTAGAACTATAAAATTACAACTTTCCTAAAAAGCAACATTGTAATACATAAAAAGCCGGTTCTTCCGGTCCTTTAATTCCTCTAGGAATGGAAACCAAAGACTAAATTGAGGGGAAGAGAGGTCAGAATGAGGGAGGGTGAATGGTGGGATCACACCTATGGTGCATATTGCAAGGGTACAAGTCAGATTTATTAAGTATAGAGTATAAGGCTCGGCACCTGTGGCTCAAGTGGCTAAGGCGCCAGCCACGTACACCTAAGGTGGCGGGTTCGAATCCAGCCGCAGCCCGCCAAACAACAATGATGGCTGCAACCAAAAAATAGCCAGGCATTGTGGCGGGTGCTTGTAGTACCAGCTACTTGGGAGGCAGAGATGGGAGACTCGCTTGAGCCCAGGAGTTGGAGGTTGCTGTGAGCTGTGATGCCATAGCACTCTATCCAGGGGGATAGCTTGAAGCTCTGTCTCAAAAAAAAAAAAGTACAGAGTATAAATGTCTTAACACAATAATTAAGTAAATGAGGTGAGGGATATATTAACTAGTGTGATGTAACCATTCCTAATTGTATATGAAATCAGCACATTGTACCCCATCAATGCATTAATGTATACATGAGCTATGTGCTCCTGATTTAATTTTAAAAAGTCTAAGTTCAGTGCAGTGTTATTCATAAAAGCAGATTACAGATCCAAGAAGAATAAAGTTAAATAAGCATTATATCTACTTGTATCCATACAAAGAAATACAGGGTGGCCATAAAGTTCATGTGCAATTTAAGATAGTTTACTATTGAAATAAATTATGATTACTATTAAAATTAAAATAGTAGGCCATTAAGAATGCTTGAAATAATATCAATACAAGAAAACAGCTATGTTTTGAAAACCAGGAAATATGTCAAGGCCAAGACTAAAGGACCACTTGAGGTCAAGAATTTAAGACTAGTGCAGATAGTTAGGCACCTGTAGCATAGTAGTTATGGCGCCAGCCACATAAACAGAGGGTGGTAGGTTTGAACCTGGCCTGAGCTAGCTAGACAAACAATGACAGCTGTAACAAAAAATAGCCGGGCATTGTGGTGGGCACCTGTAGTCCCAGCTACTTGGAGGCTGAAGCAAGAGAAGCACTTAAGCCCAAGAGTTTGAGGTTGCTGTGACCTGTGACGCCAAAGCACTCTACTGAAGGTAACATACTGAGACTGTCTCCAAAAAAAAAGACTACTGCGGACAAGATAGTGAGATCTGTCTCTACCCCCCCCCCAGGTATTAGGTAGGCCTGGTGGGATGCACCTATAGCCCACACAGATAGTGCCTCTGCACCCTAGCCTGGGTAACAGCACAAGATCCTATGTCTTTAAAAAGAAAAAAATTAAATTAAAAGTAAATTAAAGCAAAAAATGATCAGATTTAGTATAAGCTCCAAATTCCTAAGAGTATTAAAGATATTTTCAAAAGGATGAAAACACAAAATTTAATGATGAGATTCTAATCTCTTTATATGAAAAATATAAATTTGTTTTCAAAAACGTGTAAAATTTTTCTTCTTTGAAATTCATCATTAACTTAGTTTCCGAATGACGTCCGAGTCCATCACTTGACTGGACTTAAGCGTGCTAAGGATATTTTACAATCGAAGTTTTCCAAATACAAGCCTGAACTGTCACTCAGCACTTGTGAGAGGGTCACAGGCAGAGTAAAAAAGAGAAAGAAAACCTGACTTGGCCCTGGCCCACTTTTATTCTCTTAAAGCCCAATGGTAGAGACAAACGGCCTGGCCGCTGGCTCCCAGCCCTGGCTAAAGCCCTGCACACATGCCACCACCTGCTGAACACACTCAGGGTGTGGCTCCAGCCTGGGCATGGTGACAGCTCTGATGGGGTGTGATTCCCTTAGGTACAAACAGGTAAATACCCAGATCCCAGCACTGAACTCCAGTTCACATCAACCTTGGTGCCCAAACTTTTCTGCTCGACACACCTGAGAATGCTCTGCCCACGACCTCCCTTTTCAAGGCTCAGATCAGTGAGTACCCTGGACTTCTGCCTCCTGCCAAAACTGAGTGAATTCCACCATCTCGATCTCAGCCTCACCATCAGCAAACCTTCAGCCTCCCTGCAACCAAGGTGGCCTATGTGCTGTTCTGAGTGGTAGTTTGCAGCCATCTGCACCGGGCTGAGAGCACAGCCAAACAAATTTCAGTGCCCACCCATGTGCCGTGACAGCAGACTTCCAGGGACACCAAATATATCTGTCCACTCATATAACCACACTCTAACTTGAAATACTGCCTTCAAGTTACAGAGTGGTTATATGCTTAACTGAGTGCCTCTGAACACAGGAGGTCAAATTCGGCATCACCAAAAACCACAGGCAGCCCCACATTCACTCCCCCCTCCCACCAGACTCCCCCTTTGTAATCTCTGCTCTGTACAACCCATCTTCTTCAAGCTGGTGAACAGGAACTGGGTCTACCATCTTCTCACCCTTCAAAACTTGTCAATTAGATCTTGTTTCAACCATACTGCAATTATTATGGGTCTGCATTTGTATATTCTGCTGCCATTTTAATAAAAGCCCCTTGCATGCAGCACATGGCTAGCCTCTATCATGTACCCTCAAGGGCTTTGGGCAGTGCCAGAACTCTACAGGGCTCCAAGAATGGTCTATGAGAAGGCTTCCTGCAGGTATCAAGGTGTGAAAATGAACATGTCACCAGCTGCATGACTTGGGCTGGTTACTTCACCCGTCACAGACCAAAAAAATAGAGAACGTAGATACAAAGCCATGTAGCTGTAACCAACTGATTTTTTACAAAGCAGACAAAAACATACAGTGGGGAAAGGACACGATATTCAATAAATGGTGCTGGGAAAACTGGACAGGCACATGCAGAAGAATGAAACTGGACGCCTATCTCTAACCATATATAAAAATTAACTCAAGGCTCGGTGCCTGGGGCTCAAGCAGCTAAGGAGCCAGCCACATACACCTGAGCTGGCGGGCTTGAATCCAGCATGGGCCTGCCAAACAATATTGACGGCTGCAACCAAAAAAAGGCAAGGCATTGAGGCAGGTGCCTGTAGTCCCAGTTACTTGGGAGGTGAAGGCAGGAGACTTTCTTGAGCCCAGGAGTTGGAGGTTGCTGTGAGCTGTAATGCCACAGCACTCTACCCAGGGCAACAGCTTGAGGCTCTGTCTCAAAAAAAAAAAAAAAAAAAAATTAATTCAAGATGGATTAAAGATTCAAATGTGGCCAGGCGTGGTGGCTCATCCGTATAATCTTAGCACTCTGGTAGGTGGAGGTGGGTAAATCACTTGAGCTCAGCAGTTCCAGAACAACTTGAGCAAGAGTAAGACCCTGTCTCTACCAAAAATAGAAAAATTAGAGAGGTGTTGTAGCAAGTGCCTGTAGTCCCAGCTACTCGGGAGGCTGAGGCAGGAGGATCACCTGAGCCCCGGAGTTTAAGGTGGTTAGTGGGAGCTCTGGTTGACCCCACAGCATCCTAGCCTGAGGAAACAGAGTAAGACTCAAAAAAAAAAAAAAAAGACTTATATGTAAGACAAGAAACCATAAAAATTCTGGAAGAAAACATAGGAAAATAACTCTTCTTGACACTGACCTGGGCAAAGAATGTATGACTAAGACCCCCAAAAGCAAATGCAACAACAACAAAAATAAATAAATGGGACTTAAACTAAAAAGTTTCTGTACAGCATTTCTAAACTATGAAATGGGGGAGAAGAGGTGACTACACGACCTCCCTCAAAATGTGATGGTTTGGGGGGTGGATGGGTGGAGGGAGGGTGATTGGAGGGATCACCTCTATGATTTATCGTACAAGGATACAAGTGAATCTTTCTAAAAGTAGAATATAAATGTCTTAACATAATAACTAAGAGGATGACATAAAGGCTATATTAACCAGTTTGATGAAAATATTTCAAATTGTATATGAAAACACCACACTGCACCCCGTGATTGCATTAATGTACACAGCTATGATTTAATAAAAAAAAATGTGATGGTTTGTAATTAATCACAGCAATTACAACAGGTTTCCTTTTACTCCCCAAAACCCCACCCTGAGTTCACTGTGAATATATATTAGCTCATCCATTTTTTTTAACATGTATTGAGCATGTATACCCTTTAGTAGGAGTTTATGGTATGACAGGATACAAAGAGATAACAATTTCTAAAATGACATGTCACGGTGCACAGCACACTGGCAATGTGACGGGATCAGGAAAGAATACTGGGGCTGGCAGAGGGAGGGCAAGAAAGACACCAAGTGTGTATGTAAAGAGAGGGAAGGATTAGGGCTAGATCAGCAGCCTCCTTCCCCAAGCAAGTAAGGACATTCACCAGGGAACAGAGCAATAACAGAATGTAAAAGTATTAAAGTATTTCCACACCAAGAAACTCTTACAAAGGAACGAGCCTCAACTTTTCTCAGTTCTCTGGAATTAAAGATAAAACAACACTTGAAGTACTTTACACACCATGAAAAATAAACAGAAATGCTCCAAATAACAAAGTCTTTAAGAAAAAAAAAAAGGCATTTAACCCTGACAGAATTAGCAAGAATTTTAAAGAATTACCTCAAACATCTTTAGTACAAATGTTTTTCTTTGTATAAAACCACACCTAGCGTTCTTCAGTTATACATGGTTAACAAATTCACATATACACACAGAATTATACCCATTCCGTACTCGGGAGAATAATTTCCTTTAACGCGTCTTCTAATTAGCTTAGTAGATGCCTGTTTCAGCACTCAGAATTGCTACTATTTATTTCCAAACAGCACCAGTTTTACACCAGTACATCCGCTTCCCAAGTTGACAACATCCGTTTGTGTCTGAAATTGGTCGTGAGCCCTAAGTGCCTTTATACCTACATCTCCAGCTGCTCGGTTTCTGAGTCTTGTTTTTTTAGTGACATTAATTCAGAACAGCGTTCCCTTCTCTAGCCCGCCCTTACCATAAAACCAGCTTTATCTTGTTAAAACACAGCCCCAGTCACTTAACTTCCCTGCTCAAAAACTTTCAGCGGCTCCCAATTAGCTTCCGAAGCTGAGTATCAGCTGCTGGCCCTTCAGCCAAGACTCTTCATTTTCAGCCTTATGTTTGATTCAGCTAATTTATTTCCTGCTCCTCAGACACTTGTCCTCCCTGCATCTCTGTGGCTCCCCACGGGGCCCTAGCCAGCATGCCCACACACCTCTTCTTCTATGAGACCTCATCAATGCAATCTCCTTCCCACGTCCATCCTGGTCACAGTCAATCCATGATCAATCTATCACGCCTTCGAACTGCAAAAAAGCACTTTCCTCCTCTTAACAAAACTATCACTTTCTGCCTGGTATTCTAAGCATTTCTAAACTGTAATACTTTTAGGGCTTGGCTAGCCTATAAACTCCTTGAGAGCAGAGCTTTGAAATCTAATGCATCTCAGCATCCCCACTAAACACCCTATATCTGGATGTTTCATCCCAAACTTTTTATCACAGAGGCCCCAAGGATCAGGAAGAACCAGTTATAAGCTACAGGGAGGTGTGAACATTTTTGAGCAGGTGAATCCTGTGATCAGATCTGTATTCTAAGAGAATCAGGTGGCCTGCCATGGTGGAAAACCCTAAACTTGGAGTCAAGACTCACCTGCCACTTTACTAGGTAGGGGACCTTCCACCACTGATTTTCAACTTGTGTGCGGCGGCATACTGGTATGCCCTGAGAGGATCTTAGGTGTGCTGAGAACATTTTTTAAAGATCATTAATTAAGGCTCTGCACCCATAGCTCAACAGTTATGGTGCCAGCCATATACACCAGGGCTGGCAGGTTTGAACAAAGACCGGGCAATGACAACTGCAACAAAAAAAATAGCCAGGCATTGTGGCAGGAGTCTGTAGTCCCAGCTACTTGGGAGGTGGAGGCAGGAGAATCGCTTGAGCCCAGGAGTTGGAAGTTGCTGTGAGCTCTGATGCCATAGCACTCTACCCAGGGCGACAGCTTGAGACTCTGTCTCAAAAATAAATAAATAAATAAAAAGGTTGGGCGGTGCTTGTGGCTCAAAGGAGTAGAGCACTAGCCCCATATATTAGAGGTGGGGGCTCATAACCCAGCCCTGGAAAAAAAAACGTTGAAAAACAACTGCCGTCCCCATGATTGCATGAATGTACACAGCTATCATTTAATTAAAAAGAAAGAAAAAAGAAAAACACTGCCGTATATGATTCACCCACCATGGATCACAAGAACCTCATCTAGAATTTTGACTCCATCATTGACCCAGGAAGCTGGGTACCAACCTGTGGCCAGGGATTTGCCATCCCATAACCCTGTGATCTTTAAAGTCTAACATTACTGGATTGGTAGAGATACTCCTCTGGGAACTCAAAACCCCGAAAGTCTACGAGGTTGTTCTGCTTGTTCTGCACTAGAGTTGGGGTACTCCTCTGGGAAAAAAAGAAAGAGTGGGATGGAGGAAGGGATAGTAACCTAGTATAAAAATCTGTCATTTCAGGGGGCGCTCATAGCTCAGTCGGGAGGGCGACAGCCACGTGCACCAGGGCTCATGGGTTCAAACCCAGCCCAGGCCTGCTGAAAACAAAATAATAGCCAGGCATTGGGGAGGGCACCTGTAGTCCCAGCTACTCAGGCAGCTGAGGCAAGAGAATCACTTAAACACAAGAGTTTGAGGTTGCTGTGAGCTGTGACGCCACGTGCACTCTACCAAGGGTGACAAAGTGAGGCTCTGTCTAAAAAAAAAAAATTATCATTTTACAACACCAAAGCCATGCATGATTTTCATCAGGAAATTACACAAAAAGTAACTACAAAATGTCTTTTTATTTTCTGAGACACAGTCACACTGTAGAGTGCAGTGGTGTCATCATGGCTCCCTGCAACCTCTAATGACTGGGCTCAAGTGATCCTCTTGCTCTGTGTCCCCAGTAGCTGGGACCACAGACAGGTGTGCACCACCTCACCTGGCTCATTTTTCTATTTTAAGTAGGGGTGGGGTCTGCCTCCTTCTCAAGCTGGTCTAGAACTACTGAGCTCAAAGGATGCTCATGCCTCAGCCTCCCAGAGTGCTAGCATTACAGGCGTGAGCCACCACACCAGACCCACGATATCTTTTAGAAGTATATGCTCTCCTATGATTAAAATGTTCAGGCCTATGGACAAAGAACTGCCAACACCAACTTGCCTGAACCAGAGTTACAGCAGGAAGGTAGACAGAGCAGCTCAGAACCAGACTCTCCATCCCAGCTGCTGACTCAATGTAGCTCAGCTCCCCCATTATTGGAGGAAAACAGTAACAACCTGGCCCACCAGACAGGATTGCCGTGAGGCTCAAAGGGTACCGTGTGCAATATGACACAGTACCTGGCACACAAAGAGGGGTGGACAATCACGGTTTACCACTGTTACTGCCCCCATTCTCAAGATCGTGACATTCCTGCTAGTATGTTATTAATGCAAAACAAGTTTTTTTAAAAACAGAAAATAGCTACACAATACTGATTAAGGAAAATAACGTCAGTCAGCCCCACCCACATTAAGTCCGATAACCACCTGCTGGCTTTTCTTTGGTGTCTGGTTTTGATGCCAACCAAGGCACAGTTTTTCACTAACTCCTTTCAGTTTTGTGGTGTATCCGATGAAGCAACAGATACTTAGGCAAAGACACACGCATGTTCAGGCTAGCAGACGGAACAGAACTGATTTGGCAGAAACGAACATCCTGTGCTTTTAGGCAGACGGAAGTTTTTCAACAGAGTGAGTTCAGACTTTATGAAGCTCCTTCATAGGAGCACGGCAAATTAAATGATGCTATTTCC
Source organism: Galago senegalensis (assembly GCA_963575145.1). Taxonomy (NCBI): domain Eukaryota; kingdom Metazoa; phylum Chordata; class Mammalia; order Primates; family Galagidae; genus Galago; species Galago senegalensis. Next base: position 20,779 of record CAUYTI010144365.1, on the reverse strand, counting down.
AAACAGCTTTGCCAAGATAAGCTGCTATCAGTCTTACACGTGGAAACAACTTCAGATCAACCCTCGAGAGGTAAGAAGCCACAGATCCCTCTCACAAAGGGCAGCACCAAGGAAGTTCAGCGGACTGAAAGGCAGGGTGGCCTATATTCACAACTGACCAGCAGAAAGCAAGGATCATGTGCCCAAGGGTTTCTGGTTTTACTGGCAACTCCATTATGCCTTGGTCAGTTCTACTGCCAAAATATTAAAGCCCAAGCTCAACTCACGTTGAATTATACGCAACACCTGCTACAAAACAGATACTCAACCCGTGTAAATTGACTGAGCAAACCAAAGGAACACAGTGGACGCAGACCTTGCATAGCACACACTATGGGGTTTGAATCCCACCTCCCAGGATAGCTGATTCCCAGGCTAGCGCAGTGGCTCACGCCTGTAACCCCAGCACTCTGCGAGGCCAAGGCAAGTAGATTGCTTGAGCTCAAGAGTTCAAGACCAGCCTGAGCAAAGCAAGACCCTGTCTCTACTAAAAATAGAAAACCTAGCCAGGCAGCATGTTGGATGCCTGGAATACTTTCCAGCCATAAAAAGATGGAGACTTTATGTCTTTTTTATTATTATTATTATTGAGACAAAGTCTCACTTTGTTGCCCTAGGTAGAGTGCCGTGGCATCACAGCTCATAGCAACCTCAAACTTTTGGGCTCAAGCAATTCTCCTGCCTCAGCCTACTAAGTAGCTGGGACTATAGGCACCTGCCACACGCCCAGCTATTTTTAGAGACATGGTCTCTCTCTTGCTCAGGCTGGTCTTGAACATGTGAGCTCAGGCAATCCACCCACCCAGCATCCCAGAGGGCTGGGATTACAGATGTGGGACACCCCGCCCAGCCTACATCCTTTGTATTAACCTGGATAAAGCTGAAACAGATTCTTCTTAGTAAAATATCACAGAATGGAAAAGCAAAAACTCAATGTACTCAATACTAATGTGTAGCCAGTAGATGATCTAACACACGTCTACATAGGAGAAAAACTCAATTCAATTCGAGTTGGGGAGGGAATGAGGGAGGGGAGAAGGAGCCTGGTGTTCTCCCACTCAGTGGGTGTATGTGAGAGTATGTGGCCCACCTCTTGGGTACAGGACACAGCTAGAAGAGGGACTCACCTAACAAATGCAAATACTGTAGCCTAGTTGTTTGTACCTTCACATTAATGGGGGATGAAAATAAATAAATAAAATAACTAAAAAAATTAAGTCAGCTAATTTCCCACGTTTGTTGTTGACGCTTCTGCTAAAGGAGCTGGCAAGCCAAGGCAGTGTGGTTTGTGTCCTCCGCAGCTGCCAGGGTTAAGGGTACAAGGGTACAAACCCAGCCCCGGCCAAAAAAAAAAATAGCTGGGCTTTATGGCGGGCACCTGTAGTCCCAGCCACTTGGGAGGCTGAGGCAAGGGAATTGCCTAAGCCCGGGAGTTGGGAGTTTGCTGTGAGCTGTGTGACGTCAGGGCACTCTACTGTGGGTGATAAAGTGAAATTCTGTCTCTACAAAAAAACAAATAAATAAATAAACCCTGCTAATTTTCTAAGTACTACTTTGCATCACAGCTTGCCAAGAGTCACATAAAAACGCATTCTAGTTTACAGCTAGATTGAACGATATAGGTTTAACCTTAGAAAAGACATCACTATTTAAAAACCAAGTTTATTTCAGTAAGTAAAACTTTTTTAAGAAATTATTATTTCAGCCCGGAGCAGTGGTTCACACCCATAATCCTAGCACTCTGGAAGGCTGAGGCGGGTGGATTGCTTGAGCTCAGGAGTTTGAAATCAGCCTGAGCAAGAGTGAGACCCTGTCTCTGCTAAAAATAGAAAAATTAGGTGGGCATTGTGGCAGGCGCCTGTAGTACCAGCTACTTAAAAGGCTGAGGCAGGAGGATCTCTTGAACCTAGGAGTTTGAGGTTGCTGTGAGCTAGGCTAACACCATGCCACTCTAGCCTGGGTGACAGAGGGAGACTATGTCTCAGAAAAAAAAAAAAAAAAAAAGAAAGAAAAAGGATTCCTATCACGCAGCCTCAATAAAAGGGGGAAAGGTTTTCTTGTTTCAGCAATGTGGAAAGCACAGGACAAACAAAATCTGCTTTCACAGCAATATTAAAATAACTCTAAAAACCAGGAGCACTCAAGTCTCTTCCTACCATCAAACAAGTTAATTAATTTTCAAAGTCTGTAATTGAAGTCGAAGCACACTTCCTTCCCACAGAGCCTGAGTCCTCCTGGTCTTTGACAGTCTGAGGCTGAAAGCATCACCTGGAAACCGGTTTGAAGTGTAGACTCTTGGGCCCCACCCTGACAGTGAATCAAAACTGCATATTCAAAGTCCCCAGGGGCTAATGCACTTTAAAGTGTGCAAAGCACTGCTCTAGAAGAGTATGGCATTTAAAAAAAAAAAAAAAGGAGGAGGCTCAGCACCTGTAGTACAGTGGTTATGGGGCCAGCCAGATACACCCAGGCTGGCAGATTCAAACCCAGCCTCAGCCAGCTAAACAACAATGACAACTGCAACAAAAAAATAGCTGGGCATTGTGGCAGGTGCCTGTAGTCCCAGCTACTTGGGAGGCTGAGGCAAGAGAATTGCTTAAGCCCAAAAGTTTAAGGTTGCTGTGAGCTGTGACACCACAGCACTCTACCCTGTCTCCAAAAAAAAAAATGAGTGAAGGCAAGGTGGATGGATTGCTTGAGCTCAGGAGTTCAAGACCAGCCTAAACTCAAGAGTGAGATCGCTTCTCCACCAACAACAGAAAAATAAGCAACGCATTGTGGCAGGTGCCTATATCCCAGCTACTTAGAAAGATGAAGCAGGAGGATCACTTGAACCCAAAAGTTTGATGAGTCTGTCGCCCTCAGTAGAGTGACAGAGTAAGACTCCTGTCTCACCCTCCTATTAAGGGTAACACAGAAAGACTCTTGTCTAAAAAAAAACAACAGAAGAAGTGATATGAAATACTGATCCTTCACCCATAAAACCAGGCCTCCCACACCTGGAAGTGATAAAGTCCTGACAGTCTATGTTATTATCCAAATGACAAAATTTGCACAGGCAAAGTAAGGATTTCGTGAGCCTGAGATTATCCTCCAACTTCAAATTAGGGCTGTTCCAAAAAATAAGAGGTGATTATCATACAAGCAGATAAGCACAACACTTTCAAGTCTCAGGGAACTTGCAGGGTAAGCCCTAGATAAGGAAATTAATGTGTAACTTTGCAAAGTTGATGGCGGGGCTGGAATTTTGAGTTACTGCTGAATAATTCTTTATTTAAAAATTGGAGCAAATATTCTTGACAATCTGTCTTTCTCACTGGATTGTGATTTTTTTTGGATAAACATTAGCCTATAATTCTGGAGGGTTTAAAGTCTGTAAGATGTTGTGCTCTTTTCTCAAGAAAAAAAAAAAAAATGCAGCTCGGTGCCTGTAGCTCAGGCAGCTAAGGCCCCAGCCACATACACCAGAGCTGGTGGGTTTGAATCCAGCCCGGGCCTGCCAAACAACAATGACAACTACAACCAAAAAAATAGCTGGTGTTGTGGTGGGCGCCTGTGGTGCCAGCTACTTGGGAGGCTGAGGCAAGAGAATTGCTTAAGCCCAGGAGTTAGAGGTTGCTGTGAGCTGTGACGCCACAGCACTCTACCCAGGGTGACAGCTTGAGGCTCTGTCTCAAAAAAGAAAGAAAAGGAAAGAAAAGAAAAAGAATGGGAAATGCAGGGCCAGGTAAGAAGGTGGTTCACGCTTATAATCCTAGCACTCTGGGAGCCAAGACGGGTGGATTGTCTGAGCTCACAGGTTCAAGACCAGCCTGAACCAGAGCAAGATCCCATCTCTAAAAACAGCCAGGCATTGTGGCAGGTGCCTGTAGTCCCAGCTCCTTGAGATGCTAAGGCAAGAGAATTGCCTAAGCCCAAGAGTTTGAGGTTGCTATGAGCTGTGATGCCATGGCACTCTACAGAGGGTGACAAAGTGAGACTCTGTCTCAAAAAAAAAAAAAAAAAAAAGAATGGGAAACACTAAAGATGAAAACAACAGAACTCAGCTGTCAGGGTAACTGAAGATAGTCCCTGTGAGAAGGGGGCAGTCCTAGCACGGGAGCTTTCTACCCATAAATAACATTTATACATTTCTCAAAGTAGATGTTATATATTGGCCAGGCATAGTAGCTCACACCTGTAATCCCAGACCTTTCAAAGAGGGAGGAGCACTGCTTGGGGCCAGGAGTTTGAGACCAGCCTGAGCAACACATGAGACCCTGTCTCCAAAATAAAAATAAGAAAAATTAGCTTAATGTGATAACACACGCCTATGGTCCCAGCTACTCAGAGTCTAAGGCGGGAGGATCACTGGAGCCCAGGAGTTCAAGGCGACAGTAAGTCATGACCTCACCACTGCATTCCAGCTTAGGGAACAAAGCAAGACCCCTTTTTTAAAAAGAAAAAAGACGTTGTACAGTAAAATCCTCTCTGAAAACTCATAACTTACCAGAGGGTCTCCAATCCTATTTCCTGCCTTCTTGCACTAACCCCAAACGGAAACCGAGGCTGTCCCTGTCCCCCTTACTCACACCCCTCTCTTTTCCCTGTCTCCAGCCTAAACTCTGTTTTTTTGTGCACAGAGCCTCATTCTTTTGCCTGAGCTAGAGTGCTGTGGCATCATAGCTCACAGCAACCTCAAACTCCTGGGCTTAAGTGGTCCTCCTACCTTAGCCTCTCCAGGAGCTGGGACTATAGGTGCCTACCACAGCACCCAGCTACAGCCTAAATTCTTAAATTCTACACCTCCTTCCTCTCAAAGAAGCACCCATGTCTCTCGTGCTTGCTCTTTATATTCCCAGCTGGACCTCCATTCAGACAGTCACCCCTTCACTAACTGCACTTACATTCACGGTCTGTGGAATGGATGAAATCATCCTACCCATGGCGGCCAGCGTAGTCTTCCTAAAATATCCTCCTATGATATCATCGGCAATGTCACCTGTTCAACGCTTCACTGGGTCCCCCTATCTTAGAGAACGAGGGAGGAATTTCAGAGTCCACAGGTGAGGTCTGCCTCCCGGCATCTCCTGCCTCACCTGCCTCACCTCCTGTGACTCCCAACGCCTGCCCTCTGTGCCCCTGCTGGACTGCCACTCAGTAGAGTTTGCACATTCAAGACTACTCGAACTTGTTACTCCAAAACTGCCCACTTCCTCCACAGAGCCACTCCTAGGCACGCAAAGCTACAGGGCTCTCCGCGTCCCAAAACTCCTGCGAGATTCACACTCAGGGAAGGCCACTTAGCCACCTTCTCTCCCACCATCAGGGAGCATCCCTCAGGACTATATTTTGAATCCTTTTACAGTGACAAGCCCAGGAGGGGATTAACAAACACACCGAGGGGTAAAGACTGCTTAAGCCCACAGCAAAAAGAATTTCTTCTGAACTGATACTAAAACTCACCCACGTGAAGAACAGAAAATTTTGCCTTTGTTGGGTGAAGGGATCGGGGGGAAGACCCCTCAATGAGAATCTTGTCTATCAATTGTTAGATTTACAAGAAAAGTATACCCCTCATGGCTCAGCACCCAAGCTCAATGAATAGGGCGCCAGTCACATACACTGAGGCTGGTGGGCTGAGCCCAGCCCAGGCCTGCTAAACAACAATGACAACTGCAACAAAAAATAGCCGGGCGTTGTGGCGGGTGCCTATAGTCCCAGCTACTTGGGAAGCTGAGACAAGAGAATCACTTAAGCCCAAGAGTTTGAGATTGCAGTGAGCTGTGACACCACAGCACTCTACTGAAGGTGACAAAGTGAGACTATCTCAAAAAAAAAAAAATACCCCTCACTAATTTGTAAAGTTTATAATATGCCACTTACTACATTCTAAAAGCAGAGGTTAATCTTATTTTCTAAAATATTCTCTAAAATACACAAGGGTGAGGACACTGTGCCCCTCACAAAGTACCTGGTATCTAGGAGGAGACCAACAATTACTTGTTGTAATTGTTGTAAATGGATGGGGGGGTTTCCTCTTTTTGTTTATTTTACAAAGAGACTCAAGTAACTAAAGAACCAAAGTACACAAATAAAAATGGAAGAGGTGAAGAAACTCAGGCTCCAACCAGCTCTAGGCAGAACACAGCTTGCTTCTCCTCCACTTCTTCTCCTGTCCCCACAAAAGCAAATTTCGTTTACTAGTGAGATTCTTCAGTAGATACAAATTTCCTTTTAAAAGACACAGTCTTTCTCTGTCGCCCAGGCTAAAGTGCAGTAGCATCATCATAGTTCACTGTGACCTCAAATTCTCGGGCTGAAGCAATACTGCCCCAAATTCCCAAGTAGCTGGGACCAGAGGCAAGCACCACCACAAGCAGCTATTTTTTTTTTCCTTATTTTTATAGAAACTAGTTCACACTATGTTGCACAGGCTGGTCTCAAGCAATCCTCCTTCCTTAGCCTCCTCACTCAAAGTGCTGGAATTATAGGCATGAACCACACTACATCCAGCTAATACTTCCTCTAGAGATAGGGTCTTGCTACATTGCCCAGGCTGGTCTCAAACTTTTGGGCTCAATTAATCCTTCCTCCATGGTTGCCCTGCCATGAGTGTACCATAAAGTAATTTTAAGTTTCTTCTTGAACAATAAGGAAAATGCATACAAATAAAAAACACCACTGAGAGATCAGTGCTGGAGTAGACCTGCCTCTTTATTGGCTAAGACCCACTATAAATGCATAAACAAGCTTTTGTGCACAATTTTAACATTTATCCAAAACTATGCTCTTAGTTGTTTAGTGGAATAGATAACTTTGACAGATGTGTATGTACATATGGAAAATGGAAGTAAATATTGTACATGTCTTGAAAACATAAGTCAGTGTCTTATTCTATATACAACTAATACACAACTGTGTATCAACTGTGCATTATTAAAAGTTGATATCAGCTCGCTGCCCATAGCTCACTGGTTAGGGTACCAGCCACGTGCACCAGGGCTGGTGGGTTAGAACCCAGCCTGGGCCTGCTAAACAACAATAACGAAATAGCCGGTCGTTGTCGGGTGCCTGTAGTTCCAACTACTTGGGAGGCTGAGGCAAGAGAATCGCTTGAGCCCAAGAGTTTGAGGTTGCTGTGAGCTATGTTGCCTACTGAGGGCGACATAATGAGACTCTATCTCAAAAGAGAAGAAAAACAAAGTTGATATCAACTGACAACAAAGGTAGAACACTCAAGGTAGATAAAAACAATCCAAAGCTTTAAAACAAGAAGAGTTCAAACATTAGATGATTAAAAGATTTACTCTAGGCCAAGTGCGGTGGCTCACACCTGTAATCCTAGAACTCTGGAAGGCTGAGGCAGGAGGATTGCTTAAGCTCAAGAGTTTGAGACCAGCCTGAGCAAGAGTGAGACCACCATCTCTAGTAAAAAATTAAAACTTAGCAAGGTGGGGGGGCATGTAGTCCCAGCTACTCGGGAGGCTAAGGCAGGAGGATCACTTGAAACCAGGAGCGTGAGGTTGCTGTGAGCTAAGATGACACCACTGCACTCTATTCAGGGTGACAAAGCCAAAACTGTCTCCAAAAAAAAAAAAAGTATTCTAAAATACTTAAGGGAAAATAAATCTGTTTCTACAGGCTTCTATTGCTTCTTATTTTCAACAGAGTAAGTAAGGCTATAATAATCACTTTTGTAAATATAGACACACTCAGCAGATGGAATTTGAGCTTTTAAAATATGGCCTTAACATGTTACGCTATGAAAATTTACTTCTCATTCATACCCAGGCATCTTGGAAAGCTGTAACCATTTACACTGCAAATGAATGGTTAGCAGAACCAGGCGGCGCACCAAAAGCTGACACATCCCTTGGATTAAAAACAAAGTCATCCCAGCATCTCATTTTCATCCTGCCATAGCCTTGTCTAATTCTTTAATGTTCTCCTTACTTTGACGAAGATTTTAATTATAAACAAAAAAAGAAAGTGCATTTATAAATGCTCTACCCCGCAAGTAATGACACTCGGGCATTACCTCGGTTACAACACGGGTTTTAACCTTGTTCTCATATATCATGTTGTACTTGATTTCACTTAACCTCATACAAACTTTTTTTCACCTTGCTACATAGTCTCCACATCCATTTAAAAGGCGACATTTTATTTCCTATAAAGAATAAACTGTGGGCTCAGCACCTGTGGCGTCAGCCACATACACGGGAGCGGGTGGGTTCGAATCCAGCCTAGGCCTGCCAAACAACAATGACAACTATGACCAAAAATAACTGGGCATTGTGGTGGGCACCTGTAGTCCCAGCTACTTGGGAGGCTGAGGCAAGAGAATGGCTTAAGCCCAAAGAGTTTGAGGTTGCTGTGAGCTGTGATGCCACAGTACTCTCCCAAGGATGACACAGTGAGACTCTGTCTCAAAAATAAATAAACTATAGTTTTCCCCACCAGTTTCCTATTGTTGAACCTTTGACATTATTCTAATTATTTCAGAAATTAATGTTGGACTAAATACCTTCCCATAACTTCAATTGCCTAAGGAATGTAAATTCCCAAGTGCCTGAAAGGATTTGTTTCTGTGCATCTTGATAACTCTGCCCTTTTTAAGAAGACGGTCGCTTCTGCACAAACGTCATCCCTGACCAAATGTACCAGGTTGCCATGACTTCGCAACATCAGGCATCTGAAACATTTTCCCTCTGCCAATGTAATAGGATAAAGAATAATATCTTAATTTGTGAATCTCTGAGTATTCAATGTTTTTCTGTGGCTTTTTACTCCCTTCTTTGTGAATTGCCCCTTTGGGTCCTTTGGACAAACATCCAGTGGGCTCTTAATGTTCTTCATCTCATAAATTGATGGAGTCAAAGTGCCCCGTAAGTGCTTTGCATTTTCAATTAGAAGCTTTCAGAGTAGGAGAAAAATAAGAGAGACTTAATTCCATCACTGATCAGTTGAATAAACATTCAGAAGTAAACCAACACAGCACTACCCACCCTGGCCTCCCACCTGAAATGTGCTTTAAGCCTGTAGCTCTCCGATTTCTTCACATTTCTCACCCTTTACCACCTTCCAATAGAGCAAACTCAACGGTGCAAATGGAACTCCGCCATATAAACAAATTGAAGGGGAAAATAATACATCTGCTTATAAAAAAGGTTGTGAACGACTCGCATTTGAACAGCAAAACATGCCGTCCTTCAATCTCATTATCGTAAATGACAAGCCCCAAACACCGTTGATAATAAAATACATCACTAAAGCCCTGAAGATCTGGCCACAGAACTCAACGACAAAGCACATGGAGTCGCCTTATATACAACACTTGGCTTCTAAAACCCAGGCTAAGGTTAAGACAAATTATCTTTGAAAGTTATTTAAATTGCACACACACCGTAAGTGCGTGTAGTTTTGGGGGGTTTGGTTTGTTTCGAGGACTGCACTGTCTTCCACAAAGCCTACCACTGCCAGTTTCCTTGAAGCGCTGGAAGAAATTGCAAATTCTTCACCTCAATGCCAGAGAAATGGCTCTGACCTGCATTTCAGGGAATGTTGCCTGAAAAAAAATACATAGTGCTCATTATTTTTAAACATTTACTGTTGAATGAGCATTAAGTTGAATGCACATGACACAATGCAAGTGTAAAATGATAAAGCCGAATGACTGATTTATAATTTAAAAGCGAAACAAAAGCAGCAACTGAAAACCAAGACCACACTGACCATGTACTGACAAACGTCCTTCTCAAAACACGTGGGTCAAGACCACGTGTGTGTAGAGATCCGTCATTGCTCTGCGCCACTGCCAAGTGGTAAGAGGCATCTAGGCTTCAGAACACCGAGCAGAAGTCATCAGTGTAACAACACAGTCATTCGGTAAGTTTTCACTTATAGATAACTTTTGGAATTTTACTTAGTGTTTTGGGATTTTTTTTTTTTTAAACAAAACAAGGTATACGGAATGAAAGATCCTGATAGCGAGTTTGCATCAACATTCAGTATTTGTGCTTTGGAGAATCATGACTTTTAAGACAAGTGCCAACTGGAAAAAGGAAACAAAAAATTTTGAGGAAAAGTTGGAATTTTTTTAAATTCCCAAATTCTTTTCATTTGGAAACTTATACCCCGTATTTCAAGGTTATATAACTGAGAAGCTACTCAAAATGCAAGGGAACCCGAAAGGTATGTGCCGTTTGATCAACATTGACTATCAGAAAGAACAAACCATTCTGTAGGGCCAACCCTGGGCAGACAAGGGGAGGCTTGTGAGGCTGTCAATTAAAGGTTACCTTTGGTTCAAAAAGTTTACCTCCAGAAGAGATGACACAGGTACAGGTGAGAGCATGAAGAAATGTCAGGGCAAGAGGGAAGCAAACAGATCAAGTATTCAAATGAGTTGGCCATGACTCTTTAGAGAAACCAGAGGTATGGAGGGGACTCATTTTTTGAGACAGTCTCAAGCTGCTGCCCTGGGTAGAGTGCCAGGGTGTCATAGCTCACAGCAATCGCCAACTCTTGGGCTCAAGTGATCCTCTTGCCTCAGTCTTTCTATTTTTAGTAGAGATGGGGTCTCACTTTTTGCTCAGGCTGGTCTCGAACCAGTAAGCTCAAGCTATCCACCCACCTTGGCCTCCCAGAGTGCTAGGATTATAGGCATGAGCCACCACACCCAGGCAGGATTCTCATCTTTTAACCACCTTTGGACAGAATCGAGATGGAAGGGGAATCCTGTAGGTCTCATTCTAGAACTTTCTAGAAAAGCATAACACAAGTCTTCAACTGCTGCTAAGGAGACCATCAGCAAAGCTATCATCCTCACCTTCATTCTTTCTAATTCAAAGCTTTGGTCTTTTATATGAACAAGATAGGCTGATTGTGGAAATTCTGGAAAAGTGTGAAGAAAATAAAGTTCATCCCTTATCCCGAACAGAATAAGAACTGATCCGTCAGGAAGCCAAGAACTCAAGAACCGTGGAAGAAAGTGACAATTTTGGAACCAGTCCTAACAAGGGAACAGTAAGCAAAGCCTGACTCCACCTCGAGGCTCCAGAGAACTAATTTTGAGACATGCTGAGTCTCAACAAAGTGACATATCACACATCTACCGGAGATCACGGCTTACATCGCCCAGGAGATACTAACATATGACAATCTAACACAGACAGGACAGCATCGTCCAAAGCCATTAATCTGACTGACCAAGAGGTCAGTTTTTAGAACAATAGACCTAAACATTGGAGAGGCAGGCACATGGCCAAGGAGGAAACGAGAATGTGACATCAACCACAAAGAACGTTGTCAGGAAGATAAACCCCAGGTTAGCGGAACCCAGGAAAGGTTGTTTTTTTTTTTAGTGTTAATAGGAGAGCAACATTTTAAGCTATATTTGGAGCAAAAAAGAGGAGAATGCAGCTCCTATTACCCAATCATATTTTTTCTTGGTCTTTTACAACAGAGGAATCTTAAAGCTAGAGAAGGAACAATGAACAATGTGAGTAGAAAATTAGAAGCCTCCCCCAGTGCTCCCGGGGAGGGAGAGGGGTATAAATCAAGCAGAAAATTTCCAAGCACTGTGAAAAGGCTTGTGTCATTTCCCCACATTAGATCCTTCAAAGACTGTGCTCCATGCTCAGGAAGCAAGTTCAAATTCCTGGTGACACTAAGTCCCCATGCTCAGGACTTCAAGCCCCTTCACCCACCAAGGCATCCCTCTTCTCTCTCCCCAATCTCCCTGCTCCCTCATTCCCCCATCCCCCACCTTGAATTGAGTTTGTCCCGTAGGTGGGCATGTATTAGCTCATCTACTGGCTTCATATCAGAATTGAGTACACTGGATTCTTGCTTCTCCATTCTTGTGATGCTTTACTAAGAAGAATGTGTTCCAGCTCCATCCAGGTTGATAAAAAAGAAGTCTCCATCTTTTTAATGGCTGAATAGTATTCCATGGGGTTCATATACCACAGCTTGCTAATCCATTCCTGGGTTGGAGGGGGCATTCAGGCTTGGCAGTTGTAAATTAGGCTGTACTAAACGGTCTAGGGCATGTATCCTTATAAAAGGATTATTTTTCTTCTGGGTAGATGCGTAAGCAACATTTCTTAATTAATCAAGTGATTCATTCCCTGAGGAATAATCATGAGAACAAGAAAGAAATAAGGAAATTAAGAAACAAGAAATTAAGACAGCCCTGGCCTTTTTCTCCTCAACAATGTGAGTGGTGAAGGGATTTCTATTTTATTTTCCAATATCCTTGGATGTTATAAGTATAGTCCTCAGGGGACTGGTTCAAAGAGCCCCATGAATACCAGAATCTGTGTATGTTCAAGTTCTTGATATAAAATAGCACAATAGTTGTGTATAACCTGCACACACTCTCCCACATACTTTAAAGTCTCTCTAGGTTATGTATAATATCTAATGCAATGCAAATGCTATGAACATAGTCATTACACCATATTACTTACATCATTTTTTATTTTATTGAGACAGTCTCATTTTGTCACCCTCAGTAGAGTGCTATGGCATCATAGCTCACAGCAACCTCCAACTCTTGGTTGGGCTCAAGCGATTTTCTTGCCTCAGCCTCCCAAGTAGCTGGGGTTACAGGTGCCCCCCATTAAGGCCCAGCAATTTTTTTTGGTTTAGCAGGCCTGGGCCGGGTTCAAACCCAGCAGCCCTGGAACATGTTGCTGGCACCCTAACCACTAAGCCACGGCCACCCTATTTGTATCATTGTTTAATCAGGTTTTTCCCCCCCCAGATATTTTCAATCTTTGCATTTCAGGAAGACATGACCATTTTCAATCTGTGCTCAGGTGAACCTGTACAACTCATGGATAAGGAAGGCTGGCCATAGAGCCATGCAGTTTGAAACAAACAAAAAGCCAGCCAGGTGTTTGCACACCTATAATGCAAACACTTTGGGAAGCTGACGCAGGAGGAAGGCTGGAGGGCAGGAGTTTGAGACCAGGCTGGTCAACACAGTGAGACTCCAAAAGAATGAAGAAAAGAAAGAGGGAAGAAGGAGAAAGAAAGGGAAAGAAACGGAAGGAAGGGAGAGAAGGAAGGAGGGACAGGAAGAAAAGAAAAAAATAAAGGAAAGAAAAGACATAAAGAAAACGTGCAGCTGAGTAACCTGCTTAGGGTTCCACAAGAGATGGTCCCACCCCAAGTCTACAAGCCTCCAAAGCTTCTGCCTTCTTTGCCTCACCAAACCCGGGGGAGGGAGGAAAGAAAAGGAGCGGAATCCAGGGAAACCTGTGAGGAACAGCAAAGGCTGGGGCGCACTGCTCCCCCTCCTGAGATCTTGAGCACGGGGTGCAGGAAAGGAGTCCTCTGTTGGTGTAGGGCTGCCAAGGGTCAGCAAGGGATTTTCAACAATCCGCCAAGATATGCTAGAGGCACGAAATGGTGTTCCACTTGGCTAAAACCACACATGAAAACGAAAAATGAGCAACTTTTTATTTGGAGAGCAAAGTACCTTTTCATTACTGACCCCAGACCTGAAAGAAAACTCCCTAACCTCAAAGCCAGTGTGTGTGCTAGAGCAAGACATTTAGGCACACAGTATCTCACGGCGTTCACCTCTCTGTCGATGGACAGAAGGACAGGGAGGGAGCCTGCAAGGGACCTGGTGCTCTGAGTCTGATTCTCTTATTTATTTATTCCATCCTGCCTGGATTTGCAGAGAACTGATTCTCAGACTGTTTCATTCTAAACCCCCTGGGCCAAGGGCAGAGGTAAGGCACCAGGGCTGGTTCAAATGCACTTGTCTGGCTAGCGGTCAGCAAAATCACTGTGCGGCCTCAATCTTATCTTGGGTTCTTAGCTTCAGGAATTGGGTATCATGAGCTGGGCGCAGTGGCACACACCTGTAATCCTAGCACTCTGGGAGCTGAAGCAGGTGGTTTACTTGAGCTCAGAAGTTTGAGACCAAGCCCAGCCTGCACAAGAGCAAGACCCCATCTCTCTCTACTAAAAATAGGAAAAACTAGCCAAGTGTCATGGTGGGCACCTATAGTCCCAGCTACTTGGGAGGCCGAGGCAATAGGATTGCTCAAGCCCAAGAGCTTGAGGTTGCTGTGAGCTATGATGATGTCATGGCACTCTACTGAGGGTGACAAAGCGGACTCTGTCTCCAAAACAATAATAATAATAATTGGGTAGCATAAGTGAAGGGGAACAGATTCAGTCTATGTTAATATATGGTAAATAATATAAATTAACAAGTATAAAAACGCAGCAAAACAATCAGGCCAACGGAACATTTTCCAGTAAGAACTGTTGACCCTCAGAAGTGGCTCCTTTGAGAGCTGTTGAGGACACAGCCACAGGCATCACCCCCTCTGCCAAGATATGAGGAAGAAAATACTTCCACAGTGTTTAGAAGTTCTATACGTATAGAAGGAACCTCTTAGGTTCAACTCTAAATTCTATTTTATAAATTTCATGGGCTAGAAAACTAGGTATGCTGAATTGATATGTGACAAACCATAATTATTTTATTTAGTTATTTATTTTTGAGACATAGTCTATGTAGCCCTCAGTAGAGTGCCATGGCATCACAGCTCACAGCAACCTCCAACCCTTGGGCTTAAGCAATTTTCTTGCTTCAGCCTCTGAGTAGCTGGGACTACAGGCGCCCGCCACAATGCCCAGCACTTTTTTTGTTGCAATTGCCATTGTTGTTTAGTAGGACCACGCCAGGTTCAGACCCGCCAGCTTCGGTGCATGTGGCCAGCACTATAACCACTGTGCTACAGACACCAAGCTGAGAAATCTTTTTTTTTTTTTTTTTTGAGACAGAGTCTCACTATGTCACCCTGGGTAGAGTACTGTGGCATGACAGCTCACAGCAACCTCTAACTCTTGGGCTCAAGCAATTGTCTTGCCTCAGCCTTCCAAGTAGCTGAGGTGCCCACCACAACACCCATTTATTTTTGGTTGTGGTTGTCGTTGTTGTTTGGCTTTCCCGGGCCGGGTTCAAACCCACCAGCCCTGGTGTATGTGGCTGGCAACCTAGCCACTGAGCTACAGGTGCTGAGCCCCAACAAATCATATTTTTAATGACATTTTTAAGAGTGTGCAGTTTAAAAGAACTGGCATGACTGATTTTCTCGTTCGTGTATCTTTTGTAAACAAAGAAAAAAATTCATCTGGCTTCACCTGTCAAGTTTCCTTAGTGAGGCAGAACAATGAAGGACTGACAACCCAGGCCTCACTGAGACAGTCTCTGACTTAAGAAAATCTAGCATCCTACAGCATACGCAGTCAATTTCCTGGAGTGATGTTAATATGCCTAAAGCTACAGCCACCCATCCAAATAAACTAAAGCAACTATACAGATAACAGCAGCTTCCGAAATTTCTAGAAGGAGCCCACTGGGTGCACTCCCTCTGTGAAGCAAGAGGCACTATTAGCAGACCTGCGGGCAGCAGGCAGCAGAAGACCCGTTTCAGAGGCACGTCATGCAGAACTGCAGATGCGCTCAGACGGGATTGGTGCGTGGAGAAATCCAGAATGGCTCTCTCACTCTGCACCTTCAGGGAGATGCCCCCATTTCAGAGAGAGTCCACACACGGAGGCAAACTCCTTGTTGGTTTTCTTGGGTCCTCATCTTCCCTGGGTCCCTTCTAGCTGAGAATTTCTATACTCAGAAGTGACCGAGGACATTGATGCCACCGAGGGATGCCTGAAATCAACTCTGATACTCTGCCATTCCCCACCAGATAGTCTCCTGAAGTTCTTCTTCCATTATCTTCTTTCCCTGGAAGATGCCTTACACCTGTTGGTAGTCCTGTGGCATCCACTGTGCGGGTCACTGTAACACCGCATCTCTTGTATGAATGGTGCTCAAGTTGGGGAGACTTAAAACAGATTTATTTTGCCCTTGACAGAACAAACCTTGAAAACCAATCACCAAATTCTTCCCCAGACCTGGATACTTCTGAACAGCAGAAGAGCAGGCATACAACTCTGGAGTCATTTTGAGAGTATCTGCTGTAAGTCCAAGTACTGGTGTTTGGTAGACCTCGTGGGAATTTCACTCCCTGGTCCTCTCCAAGCACTTCTGGAATGATGCAGAAGGTAAAATAACAATTTACATAATAAAGCGCACAAGCACTTCCTTGCACTATTAATAAACTTCTGCCGGCAATATTTTCTGAGCATAAACATCTAATTATTACAAGCCTGTAATCAGAAAAAATGTCATATGAGTACGACAATAAGGAATTATTTCTTGCAGGTCATCAGGAATCATAATAGGAGGAAATCCTGCCCTACTGTTAAAACCCCACTGGGATTTATTAATAAAACCACTGCTCGGTGCGAATGTAGTCTTTGGTCTCGTGTCTGTTAGATCCCCAGGGACAACAATACACCCCTTCTTTTCTTCTGCTACAGTTTCTCCAAAAGCTGTACTTTTTAAAACAAAAGGCTAGGGAGAGCCAAAATTCAAAATTGCTGTGATTTTCCTGTTCTGTTTCTCTAGGTAAAACAAGACTTCTAAACTCACAAATTAACAGTGCAGATGCAAGATACGCTGGAATAAGGGAACACTGAACAGGAACGTTCACAGCGCCGTGCACAGAAAGGGGCTGAGACTCAACGTGAAGTCTCAATCGCAAGAAATGATTTCCCACCGCAGCTGCAAGGGGAAACATCAAAGCAAGTTAGGATTTCCGATATTTGAAGGGACACGTTTCCGTTTACTTTGTACTCTTCTTGAACTTGGGGGCAGGAGATTGCTCTGGCGTCCCATGCATCCCACGCTTCTCAGCTCGGCTCAGGATCCAAATACTGCTGGGGGTCTCTGGGGACTTGGGACACCCCCTCCCCACACCACACACACTTTCTCTAGCCTGCCTGAGCACCGCGTGCACTGAGGCTCACAGGAGCATAAATCAAGGTGTCTGGGTGACACTACTCAGTGTCTCAGAGAGCCTGCACAGCTGCACACATGGCTCCGTTGCTTGTAAGGTGAAGGCACCGTCCCTCTGCAGAAGGCAGCTGTGGTATTCAACTGCCCTCGACCAGGACCCACGCAGCCCCCCGCAGATGAGCTGGGGTGCTCCCTAGGGAAGTTGGTATTTCCTGTCTGCTCTTCAGTCATTTCCCTTATATTTTCTTTCTTTTTTAATGGTTTCTGGTAGTTTCCACATTTGGAAAAAGAGGACCAAAAAAAAAGGTCCACCAGATATTTCAACTTTCTTTCACAGCCAAGACTTGATTTAAGAAGAAAATGAGTCCAAGCATGGTGGATCCCTATAATCCTTCCTCTCTGAGAGGCCGAGGCAGGTGGATTGCTTGAGCTCAGAAGTTCAAGACCAGCCTAAGCAAGACTCTATGTCTACTAAAAACAGAAAACATTAGCTGGGCATTGTGGTGGGCACCTGTAGTCCCAGCTACTTGGGAGGCTGAGGCAAGAGGACTGCTTGAGCCCAAGAATTTGAGGATGCTGTGAACTATGATGCTACAGCACTCTACAAAAAAGGCCCAGAGTGAGACTCCGTCTCAAATTAAAAAAAAAAAAAAGAAGAAGAATGTGAACAGAAGAAAACATATAAAACCAGCAGCCTGGTGGTATTTTCAGGAAAAATTTAGTATGGTTCTGTAACAGGATGTTAAATGAGCAGTGGATCTGACCCTTTAAATACCCCATGGCTTTTCCTATAAGACTTTAACTTCCATCATCTACTCTTAAATTTGAGTGGGGCCTCTAGAAGGAAAAGTGGGGTGGGGGAACGTGCAACAGAAATTAATTTACAATTTTGGCTCGGCGCCTGTGGCTCAAGTGGCTAAGGCGCCAGCCACATACACCTAAGGTGGCGGGTTCGAATCCCCAGCCCGGGCCCGCCAAACAACAATGATGGCTGCAACCAAAAAATGGCCAGGCGTTGTGGCCAGCGCCTGTGGTCCCAGCTACTTGGGAGGCTAAAGCAGGAGACTCGCTTGAGCCCAGGAGTTGGAGGTTGCTGTGAGCATGATGCCACAGCTCTCTACCCAGGGGGACAGCTTGAGGTCTCAAAAAAAAAAAAAAAAAAGAAATTAATTTACAATTTCAATTGTACCACGGTCAGCACTATACGTACCATATCCGGTGTAAAAGATATAAAATAGTACCCCAACTGGAATTCACACTTCTGTGGAGTAAACCAGCCAAGAGCCTGAACGGATGGATGAGAGAACTCCCTGCTCTACTGAACTGAACTGTGCAGTTCAAAGCCATCCCAAAGGTGCAGACAGCAATGGAGACATGTGTGAACCTTTTTAGACAAACATACCTGCATAATCAATGGAATTTTCCCTTCCCAGGGCTTATGCATTCTGAAAGGTAGTACCTAAATCCGGCACCTACTGAGAAATTGTGACAAGGCTGTGATAATTTTCTGGATATTTTTAACTTGTAGAGAGAAGAGAGGAAGGGAATGCACCTTGACCCAATTTTAACTGCATGCATTTTTTTTTTCTCCCTATCATCCTAAACTGCCTTCTGGACCCAAATGCTGATATGACAGCCACTGGAAATGATAAAGGCCTGATTTACGGACAGCGTACACGAACAGGGCCACAATAATTGATTGTAATTAAAGACTGAGAAGTCCAAAGCGAGCAGAGGCAGAACCCAGTCTCCTCTGCCAGGTGTTGGAGCAAAGTTTGAGAAAGTGGCCTGCAGAATCTGGCCGGAGGACTCCACCACCTCAGAGAGAACAAGTATGCTCAACCAGCACTGGGGTACACTGAAAAAAAGAAATCACTGAGCAACTCTCCACCTCTCATAAGCTCAAAATGTTAAAATCACCTTGATATCCATTCATTTTAAGTAACTTCTTCAATCCTCCTGCTATCATCAAAACATTTAAAGTGCTAACCACTGCTTTTCTGGCCAGTCAAAAGACATACAATGCTCAGAACTATTTCCTTCACACATAAAACATGGCTACCTCTTCCCGGCAAATTTACAAAGAGTAATTTATTTTTCCCTCTCTAGGCCAGCTTTATTGCAAGGACTTAAAATGAACACATCCAATAAAATGTTAGGAAAGGTTTTAAACTTTAGTTTCAAACATTTTCAGACAGCAGTGCCTATAGCTCAGTACGTAGGGTGCCGGTCCCATATACCAAGGGTGTCAGGTTCAAACCCGGCCGGGCCAAACTGCAACAGAAAAATAGCCAGGTGTTGTGGCGGGCGCCTGTAGTCCCAGCTACCTGGAAGGCAAGAGAATCACCTAAGCCCAAGAGTTGGAGGTTTCTGTGAGCTGTGAGACTACGGCACTCTACCAAGGGCAATAAAGTGAGACTCTGTCTCTAAAAAAAAAAAAATTTCAGACACCTTTGTCAGTGTGTCAGCACCTAAGATTTTATTTGAGTCAAGATGAATGTATTTTAATCTACAGTACAACAGGTAAAAAGCAGTCATTTGGCAGTGTAATATACTGAATGATGAAACGCTCATCTAGAAATGTGGTTTCTATTTTTTTTTTTTTTGAGACAGAGCCTCAAGCTGTCCCCCTGGATAGAGTGCTATGGCATCACAGCTCACAGCAACCTCCAACTCCTGGGCTCAAGCAAGTCTCCTGCCTCAGCCTCTTAAGTAGCTGGGACTACAGGCGCCCGCCACAACGCCTGGCCATTTTTTGGTTGCAGCCATCATTGTTGTTTGGCGGGCCCGGGCTGGGGATTCGAACCCGTCACCTTAGTTGTATGTGGCTGGCGCCTTAGCCGCTTGAGCCACAGGCGCTGAGCCAGTTTTAGCCATTTTTCTACCAAACTGATAAGGAACTATAAGTTAAGGTTAAGAAAGCAGAAACATGTCCTCTATTTCAATGAAGGATAAAAGCTTCTATTTGCATGTGCATTACAGGCTTTCTACAGTTCCAACTGAGCTTATTTTTGTTGGCTATTGTTATAACTATGGAGTTACCCAAACATCATCCAATTTGTTTTGTTTTAACAGCAAAATTAATGGTACATACTTACTTAAATATTAATATTTATATCAATATAAGAACAGTAAATTCCTACCTGAATTCACCACGGTAGAACTTCTGTAAGGCTTCTGGGAAGGAATTTGTATATCGAACAGGCAGACATAAATGACCTTCAGACCTTTGGGTGTCATAAAGGGGAGAAGAAAAAAGATGAAGAAATGATTACTTAAAAGGTATCATTAAACTACAATAATCAGATAGGAAATTTTAAAAATTTCTATTCCATTATCTTTGGCCACAAAATTGTCTATAATTTCAACAAGAAAAAAGACCAAACAGAAGAAATACTCTACATCAAGTTTTAATGCCATACTCAATAATACTTACATTCCTACAACAGAACTAAAAATAATAGCAAATTTGTCACTGATTAATTACATTGTAACATTATCTAATGATACGGTAGGATTTGCATGTTACCTTTAAATTATTTAACTATTCATTGGTGGGTAACTTACCCCAGAATGAGCAATCCAAAAGATCAATACAGAAGGTGCAATATTTATGATCTGGCCTTAGAATCTGCACACTAGGCTCGGTGCCTATAGCTCAACCGGCTAAGGCGCCAGCCATGTACACCTAAGGTGGCGGGTTTGAATCCCCAGCCCGGACTCGCCAAACAACAATGACAGCTGCAACCAAAAAATAGCTGGGCGTTGTGGCGGGCGCCTGTGGTCCCAGCTACTTGGGAGGCGGAGGCAAGAGACTCGCTTGAGCCCAGGAGTTGGAGGTTGCTGTGAGCTGTAATGCCACGG
>CAUYTI010144363.1:0-13711 GCA_963575145.1 Galago senegalensis | reverse complement strand
ACCCCCAGTCAAGTCTACTGCATAAAGGAATCTGCCCTGATGCCTCCCCACTCCTGACCACCCCCAGTCAACTCCACTGCATATAGGAATCTGCCCTGATGCCTCCCCACTCCTGACCACACCCAGTCAACTCCACTGCATAAAGGAATGTGCCCTGATGCCTCCCACCTCTGACCACCCCCAGTCAAGTCTACTGCATAAAGGAATCTGCCCTGATGCCTCCCCACTCCTGACCACACCCAGTCAAGTCTACTGCATAAAGGAATCTGCCCTGATGCCTCCCCACTCCTGACCACACCCAGTCAAGTCTACTGCATAAAGGAATCTTCCCTGATGCCTCCCCACTCCTGACCACCCCCAGTCAAGTCCACTGCATAAAGGAATCTGCCCTGATGCCTCCCCACTCCTGACCACCCTCAGTCAAGTCTACTGCCTAAAGGAATGTCCAATCCGTCTACTTCCTGTCTTACACTGCCATCTCTTACTTGAATTCTGAAGTGGCCTCCCACGTGGTTTCCACGCATCCACACAGGTCCCACCTCCCACAGATAATTCTCCACCAACAATGAGACATAAACCAGGTGTTGCCACTCCCTGGCTTCAACCCTTCCCATTGTACTTAGAATGAAAATGCCTACTGTCCCTGAAGTCGTATCACGGCCGCATTCTTCCTCACTCTGTACTTCTGAGCACCTCAGTACATCCTATGCTTCCTGTGGGTTCTCAGATTAACTAGGTTTCATCTTCATTCGGGGCCTTTGCCCATGGCCTTACTTTTCCCTAGCACATTCTCCCCTCACAAATTGCCTGGCCAATCTCTCCTTGACTTCAGGCCTCAGCAGAAATGGCATTTCACAAAGGGCCCTTTGTAGATGCCACATTGCTGAAAGAATCCCCGCTCTGTCCCTCGAAGCACTCTCTTCTTTTCTTCCATGGCACTAAAGGCATGGCCTGCATTTGTATCTTCTTCCCTGCACAACAGACTCAGATTTCTGAGGCCAGCAACCAGGTCTGTCATGATTGATATTCCCAGGACCTAATACATAGTTGGCAGTCAATAAACATTTGTTGAGTAAATAAGTAAAGCACTGTATTCTTGTAGGTCACCCAAACAATGAAAACAGAAGACCTGCCTTGTACCCAGGCAGCCTCCACATCTTACTTTCTTAGATACCACACCAGGCCTCTGAACAGTTGTCTGAAAGCTACTCCCTGTACACTATTCCATATCCCCTCATAACCACTTGATGTTGGACATATACACTCAAAGGCCCTTGATTTTCCTGAGATCAGGATAAGAATGATACTCGTCAAAGACAAGGTGAGCGTTTGAGTTGTTTCCTGCGATGATAGAGATCTCTTGACGAGTCCTCTTCCTTGGTTTTCAATGACATGCTGCCTTCTGTATTAGTTACAGATTACATGATGTTGGCAATATAGATGGAATATCAGATTAAGTCTGCAGTTGCCAAGCATCCTGGAGCAGCCCTGATCCCTCACCTCAGCAGGGAAGATACAGCTCTAGCGCCCTCGGCAGTTCTTTCCCCCCTTTGCAAGCAATCCTCCCCTGAGTAACACTCCAACACCCAGTACTTGGGTAATGAATAACCAATGCTACCATGATTGTTATTGTTAAATAAAAATGCCTTGGGTCAGTGCCCATAGCACAGTGGTTATGGCACCAGCCACATACACCAAGGCTGGCGGGTTCAAACATGGCCCAGGCCAGCTAAACAACAATGACAACTGCAACAAAAAATAGCCAGGCATTGTAGTGAGTGCCTGTAGTACCAGCACTTGGGAGGCTAAGGCAAGAGAATCACTTAAGCCCAAGAATTTGATGTTGCTGTGAGCTGTGACGCCACCACACTCTACCAAGGGTGACGAAGTGAGACTCTGTCTCAAAAAAAAAAGCCTTATTTTCATTTAATTAGTAGTTCTTTTAAATGACATGGGTGAAGAGCTGCTGCAATGGGTGTTTTCTGGCAGTCAGTCACTAAACCTCCATCAATGCAGAAATATAGGCTATTTGGAGTTCAGCCATTAGAGGAGTTCAGTAGTGATGAACACCTCTCAGTACCATATGGGGTAGTCTAACCTAGTGTCTTTTCACAACAGTAGTTTCACTTCTATTGCCATCAAAGAGAAATGTGTAATAACTGTTTTCTCTCTAGTCTAGAGTTCCCATGCTGGCAGCCCCTTGCATATCTGAGGAGGAAACCAAATAATCCGGCACCACAGATCAGTGTTAATTCCTTTCTGTATGCCCCTCAAGGATGCTCAAGTTCATGCTAATATTTAATTAGCCATAAAATGCACACCTGTTCTGTTGGGGTTGATACCCAACAAAGCTGGTAACAAACCAGGGGGGAAGTCTCAAACCTGTGTGACAAGGTAGTAGAATATGCACACAGACACACTCTGGTTTTGCATCATAAACATTTAGGGGTCACTTATTCCTACAAATAAATACGCTCTCTTCAAGTCACTGACTCAAAGGAAAGAATAAGATGAGCCTGGAACACCTTTTTGTGGCATAAAACAAAGTGCTCAAACAATGATGAAGCAATGTCAAAAGGACATAGGAATCAACTTGAAGTGACTCCCACTGGCCAAATCTGGGAAATTTTTGAGCATTAAAGTCCTGGCAGTAACAGAGTACAATCCCTTGAAAAAAGCACCCCATGAATCCATACTGATAAGAATAAATAAATAAATAAATAAATCCATACTGATGAATAAATAAATGAGAAAGCTTTTCTTCATGGCAGAAGGACTGATAATGACATTAGGATATCAACATTTGGCACCCATCATAGCAATAATTAATTCAGTCAAGAAAAATCAATGGCTGCTAAAACTCCATTGATAAGGAAAGAGATATTTACATAGTCTCAAAGTCTCTCCTCACAAGATCTTTATTCATTACAATGAGAGTAAAAAGTAATTTTGCAGTGGAGACACCTGGCAGATGCCAGCCTAGTAAGTGATCAAAGTGAAAAACACTACTAAACACACAGACGTCATGTGCTGTCTGGTGGGATGCAATGAAAAAACCCACAGGTCTGTGATGTTCCAGCCAAAATGCTTAACTCAGGTCTAACCAGGGAAAACAAATTGAGGGAGATTCTGAAAAATGAGTGGCCTATAACCTTCACCCACATGAAGGTCATGATGGTCAGGGAAAGGCTGAGGGACTGTGCCAGGTTGGATAAAACTAGAGGAACAGGACAATTGGCTATGATAAGTGATCTTGGATGGGATCCTTTGCCATTAGAAGCATTGCTGGGACAATTAGCAAAACATTAACAGAATCACTAGATGAAGGATATGCCAGAGGTCTGTGGACTGTTCTTACAACTTGTCTGTGAATTTGAAACTGTTTCAGAATAAATTATTTTTCTTTAAATGTACTCTTCCATTTTTCTTGAAACAGGCAATGTCTGTCTTATTTTTTGCTTTTGATAGTTGCAGGAAATAGCTCTGTTTTTCCATTTTTATAAGAAAAATGGCACAAGTATAATGAGGAAGGGTACCTGACACCTGACCTCAGTATTCACACCAGGCAGTGTGAGGGGGTGCGGGATGGTGTTACTACTTTCCTCTATAAATCTCTTAATACAACTCAACTTTTTAAACTATGTATACTTATTAAAAATGAAAAGTCATTAATTAGACTATTAGGATGGCTATTAAGAAAATATAAATAAACAAAAAGCATTGTTAAGGTTGCAGAGAAATTGGAACCTCTGTGTACGGCACAGCCACCATGAAAACAGTATGGAGGTTTCTCAAAAAAATTAAATATGAAATTACCATACGAGTCAGCAATTCCACTTTGAGTGACTACTCAAAAGAAGTAAAAGCAGTGACTCAGATATTTTGCACATCCAAGTTCACAGTGGTATTGTTCACAATAGCCAAAAGATAGAAGCAACCCTGTGTGTCCATTAACAGATGAATGGATACGGTGGCACCTATGTCTCAGTGGGCAGGGCACCAGCCCCATATACTGAGGGCGGTGGGTTCAGACCCGGCCCCAGCTAAACTGCAACAAAAAAATAGCCAGGCGTTGTGGCGGGCACCTATAGTCCCAGCTACTCGGGAGGCTGAGGCAAGAGAATCGCCTAAGCCCGGGAGTTGGAGGTTGCTGTGAGCTGAAATGCTATGGCACTGTACTGAAGACGATAAACTGAGACTCTGTCTCTTAAAAAAAAACAAAAACAAAAACAGATGAATGGATAAACAAAACGTGGTGTGTACACCTCACACACAATGGAGTAGTATCCGGTCTTAAAACAAAAGAAATTCTGACAGATGCTACAGTGTGGATGAACCTTAAAGACATTTTGCTGAACAAAAGAAGTGAGTCAGGAAGGACAAATAGTGTATGAATCTATTTATCTGAGGTACCTAGACTAGTCAGATTCATTGAGACAGGAGTACAATGGTGGTTGCCAGGGGCTCCTGGGAGGAGGGGAAATGGAAGTTATTATTTCATAGACACAGAGTTTCAGAGGGGAATTGTTACTGGAATTTCTTTCTTCAGTAGGTCCTTTCTCTCATGGATTCGAAGAATGAATCCAAGGACCACAGATCAGTGGTTAAGATAGGATTTATTAGCCAAAAAGGAATATAGAAAGAGTAAAAAGCACCAGGGCTTCTGGCGAAGGCAAAAGAACCAAGTTGGAAAATCTCTGCCTGGATCCTTTGTCTAGGGATATACGTAGCCTTGAGAGTTACATTGGGCAGAGATAGGTAGAAAAAGTGAATGAGTGCATTAATGAATGGATACAGTCCTTTCCATAGCTTGGGGCAAGGTGGATGTCTGGGCATTCCCTTTGTGAAATTGCCCACCCCTAGGAAACCTACATGAAATTGCCCAGGCCTAGGAAATGGGCGGTCCCTGTTCAGCCCTGAACTGGGGGAACACTGTGTCAGAAAGATTGAAAAGTTCTAAGACTAGATGGTGTCAGTGGTTGCACAACAATGTTAATGTATGTAATGCCACAGAATTACACACTTTGGAGTGCTTAAAATTTTTTGTTATGCATAGTTCACCAAAAAAAATTTTTTTTAAATAATTTAATCTTTGGAGACAAACCCAGGTTAAAATTCTGGCTCTGTCGCTAGCTTTATAACCTCAGGCAAATTGTTTAATTTCTTTGAACCTCAGGTGCTTCACTGGTTAAATGGAATATTGATTCAAACCTACAAGACAGGATTGTTATGAGGAGAGACAGAGTACATTTAGCAAGAGTGCCTGGCCCACAGTGAGCGTGCATTTGATAATATTAGCGAGACCAGAAATGCCCAGAGACCTATGTGTTCAGAGAACTAAAGCTCATTTGGTAGGATTGGAGTTGTGGTGATGAATAATGACAGTAGAATGAAAAGCAAGCCTTTGTAAGATTAGGAGTTTAAACTTGGTCTTGATGCTATGGAAGGCCGCTGGAGGGTTGTAGCAAAAAGAGGAGAGGGCAGAGAGGGGAGTAAAAACTAAGCTAAGGTTTCAGGGATTAGGAGTCTGTACCTTACACTTAGTCACAGCTTCCTCCTCTTCATTAACACAGACAATTAACACCGTTGGCTTGAGGGAAAACAAATCATTAAAAGAAATGCCACATTTAACACTCTCACTTTGCACCTACTCATTATCAGAACAAGAAACTCAGACAAGAAGTAATTGGCCACATCATAAAGTTGGTTTAGGCTTAAACAGGAGCTCCAAAGGACTGTTTTTTTCTTGTGTCTGCTTGAATTCACTGGTGGAGGTATGACGGCTTCCCACTCTGTTCTATCCCCTGCCTCAAGCCTATGTCTTTGGGGATTCTTAACATCTGTGATGAGCAGGACTGGGTCCAAAGACAGTTCTGTTAAGGTTACAATCTGCACTTCTGCCTGTGTTAAAACCTTGTCTCATTTCAACATTTCAATGTGTTCACATTTTCACCCACCATCCACTTGATGTCATTTAATCAGCTGCTCTCCCCTCATTTTTCTCTCTACTTACAAAATTCAAGGTTTTATGTGAAAACTCAAGGTAATGAAAGTAGTGAAAAGCACGCATTTCTCCTTGGTTAACTGTGTTCTTCCACTGCTGGTTCTGCTCAGTGCTTAAAATGAGTTTACTTTTTAATTTTACTGTTTTTTCTTTTTTTAATTATTTTTTATTAAATCATAAAAAATATATTTTATATATATTAAATCATAAAAAATGTATATTTTTTGTACATTGATGCATTTATGGAGTTCAGGGTACTGCTTTGATATACAATGTGAAATGCTTACATTGAACTAAGTAACACATCCATCACAATTACACTCATTTCTTAATAGTTTTGAAATTGCATCATGCACATTAGGTGAGGTCCCCACAAATACTCTCCCTTCTCCTATTTCCCCCCTCCCTCCCCTCTCTCTCCTCTTCCCTTCTACTTTCTGGACTATAGTTATGTTTTGCCATTCATATGAGTGTGTAGGTTGTTACATGTTGATTTCATAGTAGTATTGAGTACATTAGATACTTTTTTCCCCATTCTTGAGATACTTTACTAAGAAGACTATGTTCCAGCTCCATACAGGTAAACATAAAAGATATGAAGTCTCCATCTCTTTATGGCTGCATAGTATTCCATGGTATACATATACCACAATTCATTAATCTATTCATGGGTCAATGGTCACTTGGGCTTTTTCCATGTCTTGGCTGTTATAAATTGGGCTGCAATAAACATTCTGGTGCAAATGTCTTTGTTGTAAAGTGATTTTTGATCATCTAGGTATATACCTAGTAGAGGAATTGGAAGATCAAACAGTAGGTCTACTTTTAGTTCCTTGAGTGTTCTCCAAACTTCTTTCCAAAAAGGTCGTATTAGCTTGCATTCCCACCAGCAGTGTAGAAGTGTTCCCTTCTCTGCATATCCATGCCAACATCTGTAGTTTTGGGATTTTGTGATGTGGGCTAATCTTACTGGAGTTAGATGATATCTCAAAGTGGTTTTGATTTGCATTTCTCTGATGATTAAGGATGATGAGCATTTTTAAAAATGTGTTTGTAAGCCATGTGCCTGTCTTCATCAAAGTTTCTGATCAAGTCTCTTGCCCACATAGAAATGGGGTTCTTTATTCTTTTCTTATTGTTTAATTTGAGTTCTCTGTAGATTCTAGTTATCAGACTTCTGTCAGAAAATAACCTGCAAAAATCTTCTCCCATTTTGAAGGCTGTCTGCTTGTTTTACTTACTGCACTCTTAGCTGTGCAAAAGCTTTTTAGTTTGATTAGATTCCAGTAATATATTTCTGCTGTTGCTTCAATTGCCTGAGGGGCAGGGAGGGGTCCTCCTCATAAAGTACTCTCCCAGACCAATTTCTGCAAGTATTTTTCCTGCACTCTTTCCTAGTATTTTAATGATTTCATGTCTTAAGTTTAAATCTTTTATCTAGTGAGAATCAATTTTTGTTAATGGTGAAAGGTGGGGGTCCAGTTTCAGTCTTCTACAGGTCGCCAACCAGTTCACCCAGCACCATTTGTTAAATAAGGAATCTTTCCCCCATTGAATATTTTTGATAGGTTTGTCAAAGATCAAATGGTGATAAGTAGCTGGGTTCATCTCTTGGTTCTATATTCTGTACCATACATCTACCTCTTTGTTTTTTGTACCAGTACCATACTGTTTTGACCACTATGGATTTATAGTATAGCCTGAAGTCTGGTAATGTGATAACTCCTGATTTGTTCTTATTTCTGAGTAATGTATTTGATATTCAAGGTTTTTTCTGATTTCATATAAAATGAAGTACTATGTTTTCAAGTTCTTTGAAGTATGACAATGGTGCTTTAATAGGGATTGCATTAAATCTATAGATTGCTTTGGGTAGTATAGACATTTTAACGATGTTGATTCTTCCCTGCCATGAACATGGTATGTTTTTCCATTTGTTAACATCTTCAGCTATTTATTTTCTCAGAGTTTCATAGTTGTCCTTATAGAGATCTTTCATGTCCTTTGTTAGGTGAATCCCCAAATATTTCATCTTCTTTGGCACTACTGTAAAAGGAGTAGAGATCTTGATTGTTTTTTCAGCTTTACTATTGGTGGTGTATATAAAAGCTACTGACTTGTAAGTATTGATTTTGTATCCTGAGACGCTGCTGTATTGATTTTGTATCCTGAGACGCTGCTGTATTCCTTGATCACCTCTAAGAGTTTTGAAGTTGAGTCCCTGGGATTTTCCAGGTATAGGGTCATGTCATCAGCAAAGAGTGAGAGTTTGATCTTTTATGACCCTATTTGGATACACTTGATTGCCTTCTATTGCCTGATTGCAATAGCTAAGACTTCCATGACTATGTCAAATACCAGTGGAGATAGTGGGCATCCTTGCCTCATTCCTGATCTGAGAGGAAATATTTTCAATTTTACACCATTCAATATGATATTGGCTGTGGGTTTGCTGTAGATGGCCTCTATCAGTTTAAGAAATGTCCCTTCTATGCCTGTATTCTTAAGAATTCTGTCATGAAAGGATGCTGGATATTATCAAAGGCTTTTTCTGCATCAATTGAGAGAATCATATGGTCTTTATTTTTTCTTTTATTGATGTGATGTATTATATTTATAGATTTGCGTATGTTGAACCAACCCTGTGACCTTGGAATAAAGCCAACTTGATCATGGTGTATAATTTTTTGATGTGTTGTTGAATCCTGTTTGCTACGATCTTATTGAATATTTTTGCATCGATATTCATTAATGATATTGGTCTATAATTTTCTTTCTCTGTTGGATCCTTTCCTGGTTTGGGTATCAGGGTGATATTTGCTTCATAGAATGTGTTGGGAAGTATTCCTTCTTCTTCTATGCTTTGGAAAAGGTTGTATAATATAGGTATTAGTTTCTCTTGAAATGTTTGATAGAATTCGGATGTGAAGCCATCTGGTCCTGGACTTTTCTTTTTAGGGAGATTTCATATTGATGATGCTATTCCAGTGATTGATATAGGTCTATTTAAGATTTCTAATTCTTTTTTTTTTTTTTTTGCAGTTTTTGTCCAGGGCTGGGTTTGAACCTGCCACCTCCAGTATATGGGGCCTCTGCCTACTCCTTGAGCCACAGGCACCAAGATTTCTAATTCTTTCTGGTTGAGTCAAGGTAGGTGGTGTGCTTCCAGGTATTGGTTCATTTCCTTCAGATTTTCATATTTTTGGGAATAGAGATTTTTGTAGCAATCATCAAGGATTTTTTTAATTTCTGAATTGTCTGTTGTTATTTCTCTTTTATCATTTCTGATACATGATATTAGAAATTTTACATTTCTATTTCTGGTTAGGTTGACCAAAGGTTTATCAATTTTGTTAATTTTTTCAAAAAAACAACTTTTTGTTTCATTGATATTCTGAATGATCCTTTTGTTTTCAAATTCATTTAATTCTGCCCTTATGCTGGTTATTTCTTTTCTTCTGCTGGGTTTGGGGTAGAAATGTTCTTTCTTTTCCAGTTGCCTGAGTTGATCCATGAAGTTGTTGGCTTCCTCTCTTTCTGTTTTCTTGATGAAGGCTCCCAATGCTATAAATTTCCCTCTGAGGACTGCCTTAGCAGTATCCCACAGATTTTGATAATTTGTGTCTTCTTTTTCATTTAGTTCCAAGAATTTGGTGATTTCCTTCTTAGTCTTGTATTTGACCCAGCTATCAGTCAGTCTAAGATTATTTAGCTTCCATGACTTTTTTTGAGTATGGAGATTCCCATTGCTGTTGAGTTCTAGTTTTATTCCATGACAGTCCAAGAAAATACAAGGAATAATTTCTATACTTTTAAATTTGCTGAGGTTAGACTTGTGTCCGAAGATAGGGTCTATTTTTGAGGAAGACCCATGGGCTGATGAGAAGAATGTATATTCAGTTTTATTAGGGCAAAATGTTCTGTAGAGGTCTGTAAAGTCCATTTGTTTTAGGGTCAGGTTTAAGTCTAACATTTCTTTGTTTAGTTTCTTCTTGGAGGATCTATCCAAAACTGTCAAAGGGGTGTTAAAATCTCCAACTATTATAGTGCAGGAAGATATCAAGTTGTTCATATCCATTAGGGTTTGCTTTATGAATTGAGGAGCATTTTGGTAGGGTGCATAAATGTTCACTATCAAAATCTCTTCATGTTGGGTGTTTCCCTTGAGAAATATGTAATGACCTTCCTTATCTTTCTTTATATTTGTTGGTTTGAAGCCAATTGTATCTGCTACTAAAATTGCAACCCCTGCTTTTTTCTGGTTTCCATTTGCATGTATTATAGAAGTCCCTTCACCCTGAGTCTATTTTTATCCTTTAAGGTAAGGTGAGGTTCTTGTATACAGCAGAAATCCAGTCTGAGTTTATGTATCCAGTCAGCCAGCCCATGCCTCTTTAGAGGAAAATTTAAACCATTCACAATAATTGAGAGAATTTATAAGCCTGGTTGTGTTTTGGGTGTCATGATTTTTAATCCTTTTTAATCCTTTCACCACTGTGGAAGTTAAGAACATTTTTAATCCTTTCACCACTGTGGAAGTTAAGCTGTGTTCAAAAAATTTCTGAGTGAGTTTATTTTGGAAGTATAGCATTGAGCTGGTTGTTGTGGAATATGGGTCTGAGAATATCCAGGAGAGCTGGTTTAGTTATGGCAAAATTCGTCAACATTTCTATGTTGTTAAAGTATTTGTTTCTCCATGGCAAATGAAACTCAGTTTACCTGGATAGAGGATCCTGGGCTGGAAGTTGCTTTGTTTTAAGAGATTAAAGGTTCATGAACATTTTCTTCTGACTTGAAACATTTCAGCTGAGATATCTGCAGTTATTCTGATATTTCTCCCGTTGTAGGTAATGCCTTTCTTAATGTCTGGCTGCTTGCAGAATTTTGTCCTTCATTTCAACTTTGGCAAAGTTAATCACAATATGTCTCAAAGATATTTTATTTGGAATAAGTCTTGTTGGAGTTCTGAAACTGTCTGCTATCTGGAGTTCTGAATCTCTTGCAATGTTTGGGAAATTCTCCTCCAAAATCTCTTGGAGTAGAGTATCTGTACCTTTAGGACCATCCTCTTCTCCTTCGGGAATTCCTATAAGACGAATGTTTGATCTTTTGGAGTGATCCCACAACTCTCTCATGAAATGATCAGTTTTTGCTCTCCATTTATCTACCTCGTTGAGTGTTTGGGAACGTTCAAAAGCTTTGTCCTAAGCTTCAGAGATCCTTTCTTCTGCTTGGTCAACTCTATTAGTGAGGGATTCTACTATATTTTGGAGCTCCTCAACTAACTTTTTTGTTTCCTGGAGCTCTGCTATGTCTTTTCTCATTATGTCCATATCTTTGGTGACTTGGGCTTTGAATTCATTAATTTCTTGAACTACTCTTTGGAATTCAATTTCCATCTTTTCTTCCATTCTATTTATCTTATTGGCAATCCATATTCTGAATTCAGTTCCTGACATTGCTGCCATTTGTTTATGCATGGCATCTCCAGTTGTATCTCCTTTGTCATTTCTTGGTGGGGGGCGGGTGTTGATCTACTCTGCTTATTCATTTTGCCAGAGTTCTTCTGTTGGGTCTGCTTCATGTTTATTTTCTACTGTTTGGTTATTAGAACTGGTAGGGTGATTGAATTGGGGTTCCCAAGTAATAGAGATAGCCCCTTACCAAAGCTCTAGGCTTTGTAATTGTGGCTTATTTCCTACAACCTTACAAAGGCCCCTTACATGGATCAAAGAGTGGGGCACTGGCCCTATATGCTGAGAGTGGTGGGTTCATACCCAGCCCTGACCAAAAAAGGAAAAAACAAAGGCCACTTTTAGAGTTTAGGCTGGAAGGGTCTGAGGACCTACTTGGTGAGATAGTGCAGGCTAGTTCTGGACATCTGCCAACCTCTCCTCTATCCTAAGAAACCACTTGATTAGATTTAAATCTCAACTGTGATGAGATACAAACAACTGCGGCTCATAGCCCCCACCCTTCAGTTCTTTTCCCCTACAGAACTTCAAAGGTTAACCTCAGAATGTCCCAGAGTAGACAGCCCCAGACACGGGATCCAACCAAATTGTCCCTGAGAGTGCAAACCCTGCCCAACAGAGAGGAGTTCAAGGACAATTCAAAGCAAAGGGATTCAAAGACAAATTGGAGCCAGGGATCCACACTCCTACCTGCCTGACTCAGTCCACACCATTGTCTGCTTCTCTGCACATAGGCCCAGCTGGAGCCGGGGTAATGCCCCGTTCACTGGTCTCAGTCCACACACAGCTAGCCTCTGGAGCAGGGTCTGGAGTAGTGCCTGCCAATCCAGTTGGAGTCAGGGGACCATGCCCTGCCTGCCAGACTCAGCCCACTGCCTAGCAAGCCTCTGTTTGAAGGCTCTGTTATGTTAGAGTCAGGGCACCACACTCCACCCACAGGTCTCAGTCCTCACCCGGTAAGCCTCTGCTCACCAGCCCCGCTGGAGGCAGTGGAGTATGCCCTAGCCCTCAGGGCTTGGTTCACACCCAGTAAGCCACTGCTCCAGGGTTCTTATGGAATCTAGAGACCACTCACGCTCTTGCTTTCAGGTTGAAGTTCATGCCTATTAAGCCTCTCCTCGCAGGCCCAGCAGGGACCAGTCCTGACTGCCAAACTCAGTCCACATGGGGCAACCAGTCTCATGCTGTGGGTGCTGTCAGAGCTGGGGGTTCTGCACCCCATCCTGCCAGAAACAGCCCAAATGAAGGGTCAACACTACCACTGCCTGAGCATAGTCATAACCAGGGGACTGCTCATGCTCCGATTGAATGTCTCTTTCTTCCCACACTCTCTTTCTTCCCTGTTAGTCACAGATTTCATACTGGTGGTTGGTGGTCGACCCTATGCCCAGGTCTCTCAGGACAAAAGCAAACACTCTGTGCTCCACAGGGGGCAGAATTTCAGACCACCATGTGAGGGGGAGGGGAAAGGGTGGACTGGGAGTTTGGACTTGTGGGGAAAAATATCTGTTCAATTTTATTCCTGGCAGGGTGGTGCCTAGGTTCATAAGTGGGACCTCCTTGGAGAAGGAGACCTGGGGTTTAGCAGCTATCTCCAGTGAGGTAAAATGAGAGGTCTTTTGTTCCCTGCTGGTTCGCAGATAGCCTGTGGCAGGCCTCCTGCTTGGGGGAGGGGTCTCTCATCCTCTAGTCAATAGGTTTTGTACCTGTATTTTGTGTTCTTGAATGCTCTTCCTTGTAGTTACAGCTTGCCAAACTTCTTTCTTGACTCAGTTCCCCAATGTTGGCTTCGTAGAGTCTGATTCCATCCAGTTTTTTTTTTCAGTATTTTAAGTTTTCTTTTCTTTTTTTTTTTTATTGAATGATAACTATGTACATTAATGCACTTCTGGGGTACAGTGTGGGGTTTTCACATGCAATCTGAAATACTTCCATCAAACTGGACAATACAGCCTTCATGTCATTTTCTCAGTTATTGCTTTAAAATGTTCACATTCTACTCTTAGAAAGATTCACCTGTACCCCTATAAGACAAACCTCAGAAGTGATCCCTCCAAACCCCCTCCCTCCTCCCATTACCCCTCCCTTCTCCCTCCCCTCTCCCCATATTCTTAGGCTGTTTGGTTATAGCTATCATATAAAAGGTATAAATTAGTTTCATAATAGAGGTGTGTACATTGGATACTTTTTCCTCCATTCTTGTGATACTTTGCTCAGAAGAACATTCTCCAGC
>CAUYTI010144361.1:0-13368 GCA_963575145.1 Galago senegalensis | reverse complement strand
TCATCATGAGCCACTTCTTCCTATTCACTTAATGAATAGGACATAGGATTTTTCTTCCTTATAATTCTCTTAATAGGCTTGGCGCCTGTGGCTCGGCCTGCTGGGGCGCCAGCCACGTGCACCTGGGGTGGCGGGTTCGGGTCCCCAGCCCGGGCCTGCCAGACAACGGTGACGGCTGCAGCCAAGGGATGGCCAGGCGTTGTGGTGGGCCCCTGTGGTCCTGGCTGCTTGGGAGGCGGAGGCGGGAGACTCACTTGAGCCCGGGAGTTGGAGGTTGCTGTGAGCTGTGGTGCACGGCACTCTACCCAGGGGGACAGCTTGAGGCTCTGTCTCAAAAAAAATAAAAAATAAAGAGCTATTTTAGGAATAACAAGAACCATTTTTTTCTTCCCCTCTAGGGACAAAAATCAGAAGGAAATATCTTGGGCAGTGCCTGTGGCTCAAAAGGCTAGGGTGCTGGCCCCATAGGCCAGAGGTAGTGGGTTCAAACCCAGCCCTGGCCAAAAAAAAAAAAAAAAAAGGAAATATCTTGGAAGTGAACAGAGGAACTTGGGATTGATATTATAAAGGACTCTGTGACCCCACGGCATAGCAGCTCAGAGCCTATTCCCTAGAGGATGGGTAAAAGCGCATCTCCCGACTTTCCTAACTTGGCGAGGAACTATCTTTCTGCGAATGTCACCCCTCTGGGGGAAAGAAAAATGACCACTCATAATCTTTGCAAATGCTGGGCCTTTGCACATGCTGTTCTCTGGGCTCTAAATATTATCAACCCTGGCAAGGAGCCAGCACTAAAGTGTTGGATGGATCTGGGGGTGGCTCTCCCTGTTCAAAGCACACTCCCCAGGAAGCAGGCCACACCCACATGCCTCTCTAGAGAATAGGATGAGAAACCAGGAGATGGTATCCCCTACTTTAGGGGACTAATTGGCCCACAAAGATTTGAGCACCAGGGCCGGTAGGTGGACACCCCTCATAAGGACACATTGTTCTCCCTCCAGTTGATCTAAAATAGGCTTCCTGTTGTGTTTTTGGCAGGGAAGAGAGTAATGCTATGAAAATATCCCACTAGGATGTTAAAATGCCAAAGATCAAGGATGTCACCCCAGCCTGTCTTAGAGCCCCTTCTTAACCAGAAAGCCGGAGCCCAGGTCTCTAAGGGTGATGAGGGCCCTCCGCCGCAGAGCCACTTACATAGATGAGCCCTGAGTAGTAACGCTCCTTGAGGTTGTGCAGCACCGAAGCTTCATTGAGGCACGTGAGCTCCGCCATGTCCTCCACCTTGGAGAACTTGGGTGGGTTCATCTTCTGGATGTCATCCTTGTTCACCTTCACCTTTTTCCCGTTCTCTACCAGCTCCACGATGGCCTCTTCGCCCAGCTCCTCCTTGACGCTGGCAGGCTCAAAGCCACTCTTGTCGGAAGGCACCCATACCAACTTCTTGGCAGCCCAGTCAGCCTGGGCCAGTGGGTTATTGATGAAGTTTTTATCCACATAAAGATACTTATCAGCAGCTTGCTGGGCCATGGTGACTTACAGCCAGGACCTAAGGGAGAGATGAGGACAACAGGTCAAATACAGCCACATCAGCCACACAAGAATCGCTCACTCTCACCCCTTCTCTTTGCAAACTGTACAGCTCTATATAACCAGGCTGCACAATTTTCCAGAATTTCTCTGTTCCATGTTTTTGGGAGAAAGATATGCATCAAGAAGAAACAAGTTGACAGCAGGGATTCTGTTAGAAAGTAACATTGAAGTGTTTCATCTGAGGGTCAATACACAATCAACAAATCTACAAGCAAAACTACTGTGTCAAATGATGAGCATTATAAGAATCTCAAAGGCAGATACAATCAAAGCCGCTGTGCTCCACCTACAAAGGCGGCAAAGTGACCACACAACGAGGAGGACTTCCAAGAAAAACAGGTTTCTAATTAGCCAAAAAAGGCAAGTGAGTACAACCACACATAGTGGAAGTTTCCAGTTTAAAAAACTTCCTTATTTCATGAAGTCAACTAAGGCAAAGGAAGAAAATAAAACATCAATATATGTTGCCATCAGATTTTAATCCCATCTTGATAATACAGCCCCAAAGGGCAAGAAGAAAAGCAGTCAGGCATCAGGCACCAAGAAGAGGGCTCCCCTCTGGGGGTACGAAGGTGAGAAGGCAACTCTTATAATTTATGGACCAGGAGGAACTAATCCTACATGTGTTTTTTTTCTCAGAACTCATTGGCTCATGCCCATAATCTTGGCACTCTGGGAGGCCAAGGTGGGTAGGTTGCTTGAGCTCAGGAGTTTAGACCCCTTCTCTACTAAAAACAGAAAAAACGATTGGGTACAGTAGTGTACACCTGTAATCCCAGCTGCTTGGGAGGCTGAAGCAAGAGGACTGATCAAGCCCAAGAGTTTAAGGTTGCTATGAGCTATGACACCATGGCACTCTACCCAGGGCATCAGAGTAAGACTCTGTCTCAAAAAACAAACAAACAAACAAACAAAAAAACTCATCTGCAAAATCAAGATGATAAAATAATAATCCCTTATATCTTTATCCTTTATGAAATGCTTTCATGTTCATTTCACTACCTTAAAAGATAACAACTTAACTCTGTAAACTAGGTAAAACACATATTATCACCACTGTATATAAATGAAGAAACGCAAGTTCCCTGGAGTGCAGGGGCTTGTCCAGTGTCACCCAGTAAGGACTCTGGACTCCTAGTCCTGTCGTCTTTCCTATACCAACCCTGCAGTTATTCCTGTTCAGAGGCGCAGGCTGGAATCACCCAAGAGGACTGTTGCTTTGAGCGAACCAAAACTAGTACTTTTAAACCCTAGTTTAAAAGAGACTCAGCCCGGCTCAGCACCTGTGGCTCAAGTGGCTAAGGTTTGAATCCAGCCTGGGCCAACAATGATGGCTGTAACCAAAAAATAGCTGGGCATTGGGGTGGGTGCCTAAAGTCCCAGCTACTTAAGAAGCAGAGGCAGGAGAATCACTTGAGCTCAGGAATCAGAGGTTGCTGTGAGCTGTGATGCCACCACACTCTACCCAGGGTGACAGCTTGAGGCTCTGTCTCAAAAAAAAAAAAAAAGAGAGAGACTCAGCCCAAGGCCACCATAAGAAGCTGCCCAGAAACTCACTGCCTGGTTCTCTGGAAGACCAGGAGGGCTTTTTCCTTGGGGAGATCAAGCCCTTCCCCCAGGCCCTGGAAATCCAGGAAGGCCTCAGATCTGAATCCAGAGTCACAGTGCTTTCATGCTCCCAGATTCCAACAGGGACTTGAACGCCAAGGAGGCTGGAGGCTCTGGAGGGAAAGAACAAAAGGAAGTGTCTGGGCCGCCCAGGCCTTCTTATCTGGGCTCATTAAATGGTTTCCAGATCAAGGCAGAGGGGCTCCCCTGGACTCGCTCCAGGAACGGCTGTTTTCCAGGAAACCTGCTTTTCTGGCTCCTTCCCGACAGGAGAGGGTGAGTCCAAAGAGCAGAGCTGGCAGCCTCGCCAGCTCCCCCAGCCGATGGCTTTGTTTATATTCCCTGTACAAGCAAACTGAGCAGGCCCCTTGTGGGGAGCAGAGGGTACCATCCTCCCTTCAAGGACCACAAGAGAAAAGGCAGGTGCTGAGCGAGTCTGCAGGCACCGAGCCAGAAAGGGTACTGTTGGCCTGGGCTTGTCTTTCCCATGGGGCTAGGGTCCAAGGTCTATAGGGCTGCAGCACTCAGGACACCGCCCGCTTACTGCTGCCTGTCTGCACTTCCACACTGGTCAGTCCTTTCAAGCAAAGCAAAGGCTTCTCTTTGCCACAGTAAACCCCAACTGTCCTCTGCCTCCCTGCCAGTATCGTGCTACCAGTGCTGCTACTGCCTGACCACCAGTCAGTCGGCCTCCCCAGAGTCCAAGCACCCAGGCTCCCCCCTCTACCTATCACATCCCTATCCTGCTCAAGAACTTACAAATGATCACAGAGCATAGGGTCCCAGGGTAAGACAACTCTCCATCAATCCACATGAGATTCACTTAAACCTCAACCCACCCCCCACATCCAAAGTCTGCTGCTGGTTAAGAGCTCCACTGACCCAGCCAGTGATTGTATGGCTGCCCTCTATGAGATCCTGACCAAGAGAAGGGGTAGGAGACAGTTAGCAAGTGCCGGCCGATATTGGCCAATATTGGCAAGGTTTATTCACCACTTCACTTAACTGTCAACCACCCTGAAAAGGAGCTTTTACCATCCCAATTTATAAACTAGGAAACAGACTCAGAGAAGGCAAGTCACTTGCCTGGAGTGACTCAGTCTAGTCTGTGGAGTGGGATTCTGACCCAGATCTACCTGCCTCTTCCCAGCACACTTGTGCCCAGGGTCCCACAAAAGTCAAGCTGGCATTGGAGCTGGCTGTCTGCAACCGTCCCATAAGCTGAGTGAGATGTGAGGAATGGAGAGGAACACATGCCAAATCATTAAACAGATATTTTTCTGGATGTCACCAGGCAGGAAGGGACTCTAAGAGAGTGAGCCTTTCCCAGTGTGGCCCATGCGGCCTGTTAAGCAGGCCATGTTAACAATTCTGCACTCCCTCAGCATGCTAGTCAGTGGCAAGCAGCCCCTGGAAATAGCAGAGGACATCTGGTCTTCCTCAAACTTCATCCCAGCAACACTAAGCCTGGTGCGACCAATAGCAACGAAGCTGTGTGGCAACCTGGGTTCTCAGTAGCCCACGGGCTTCCTGCAGGCCAGGCACTTGGCCTACACTGGAGATCTGCTCTGGATGGACACAAACATCACACCAACAGGTGGGGGGAGTCCACCTGCCCAACTGCCCTGAGTCCCTTGCCCTGCCCCACCTCCAGGCCTTGGTCACAGGCCAGTCTAGCAGAGGCCTAGACACCAATCCACACTTCTTGCAAGAGAAGGGGGATACAACACATGCCTTCAGTGTGGCCCCCTCTCCTTCCAAAGACCAAGGCTCTGACGGAAGGTCAGAGTCCCCACTTAGCTCAGCACCTCCCTCCCAGCAGAACTTTTCATTAAACAAGGCTGGGCTCTGCTTGTCCTGGCCAAGGACAGAGCTATTTGGTTTCAGCAACTCTGCTGGAATGACGTGGGTTAGTAGCAGCGCCAAGATCAATACATGGGGTTAGCGCAGCGGGAGGGCTGTAGAGGATATGATAAACAATGGAGTTTATGCGAAAGCCCCCCCTTGCCTGCCTGATGGGAACATCTATGTGATTTGGGGCCACAGGGCTACGGCTGAGCTTCTGTTTCCACCTGTCTTGGGCTCCTGTGTCCTCCTGTGACTCCTGTGCTCAGTGGGGAAGTCAGGGACACAGACTGGTTACTGCCGGCCTCCAGGTGGATGAATCCACCTTATCTAATATCTACATGCCCCATTTATAAATTGGAGATAGTAGAGAGATGCTTATAGCTCTACAGGGCACTACAGAAAAGATACCAGGGAGGCAATCTAAATGCAGTGGCCAGTATGTAGCTACCTCTCCCTGTCCTGTCCTGGGACCATGCTAAATGGCCTGTTTGAAACTTGTTAAACTGCATGTAATATAAAGGTTTTCAAAAATGAAAGAAAAATAGCCCCTATGGCTAAGCACAGTGGCTCATGCCTGTAATCCTAGCGCTCTGGGAGGTCGAGGTGAGTGGATCGCTTGAGCTCACGAGTTCAAGACCACCCTCAGCAAAAGCAAGACTCCATCTCTACTAAAATAGAAAACCTTGGCTCAGCACCTGCAGCTCAAGCGGCACCAGCCACATACACCTGAGCTGGAAGGTTCAAATCCAGCCTGGGCCTGCCAAAAAACAATGGCGGCTGCAACCAAAAAATAGCTGGGCATTGTGGCAGGAGCCTGTAGTCCCAGCTACTTGGGAGGCAAAGTCAGGAGAATCGCTTGAGTCCAGGAGTTAGCAGTTGCTGTGAGCTGCGACGCCACAGTGCTCTACCCAGAGTGACAGTTTGAGGCTCTGTCTCAAAAAAAGAAAAAAAAAATAGAAGCGGTGCATGTGGCTCAAGGAATGGGGTACCAGCACCATATACCGGGGGTGGCGGGCTCAAGCCAGGCCCCGGCCAAAACTGCAAATAAAAATAAGATAAAAATAACAAAATAAAAATAGAAAAATCTGAGGCCAGAGGATCACTTGAGCCTACGAGCTGGAGATGGCTGTGAGTTACGACACCACAGCACTCTACCCAGGGCTACAGCTTAAGACTCTGTCTCCAAAAGAAAAGAAAAATAGCTCCTAAATTTCAGAAACTCCACCCCCAAAATCAGTTCTCTGGTTTTCAAATGGTCCCTTCTAGTCTTGGTTCATAGAAATACCTGATTTTTAAGTACCATAGGTAGATGGTAGAGTTTCACAGCTTATATTTTTGCTACTTAGTATGACCATTTTCCCGTAGGGCTAGAATATCCTCGTTGATCATTTTTATCAAAACACTTCATTGTACAGGGCTTTGGTTTCAGCTTTTTTCTTTCTTTTTTTTTTTTTAAGAGACAGGGTCATATTCTGTCACCCAGAATGGAGTGCACTGATGCAACCATAGCTTGCTGCAACCTTGAACTCCTGACTCAAGCAATCCTCCTGCCTCAGCCTCCCCAGTAGCTGGGACTACAGGCACACACCACAAGGCCCAGGTAAATTTTTTAGGGTGGGTGGGTGGAGGGTAGAGATGAGGTCTCACTCTGTTGCCCAGGCTGGTCTTGAACTCCTGGCCTCAAGTAATCCTCCCACGTTGGCCCTGAAGTGCTAAGATTACAGACATGAGCTATCACTCCTGGGCAGTTCAGTTTTTTTAATGACCACTTATTTACAAGATAGTGCTTTCCTCTTATCTAGTGTACCAGCTTGAGATAAATTCCCAGAAGTGGCATTATGGGAACAAAGGAAAATGTGAACATTTCCATAGCCCTGAGACTCCTCTCAAATTGCTTTCCAAAAGGGCGGGCTCAATGTGCACTGTCATTTGAGCAGGATGTACACGTGAGAGCAGCCGCACCAGCACTGTCTATCACTAAAGGGCCACACTGTGGCTTGGAAGGGTCCAGGCATCTGTGGGAACCGCAGGCAAGCCAGGCGCTGGGGAGGAAGCAGGCAGCTCTCAGCCCGGGGACTGACCAGGCTGAGGCGGTCCTCAGCGCCTTCCTTCCCGCCAGTTTCCTGCGGGTACCAGTCCAACTCCAAGAAACCCAAGCAGTTGCCTTTTTAGGCCATAATCGGGTAGGACATAACCAGAGGCTAAATTAGGACTCTCAGGAAATGATGAAATTGAAAGTACATACATAGACCAAAAACCTCTTCTTTCAACCCAAAATGTAATGCCTCAATTATTTGCCTTCTCCCCTTCCCCCTAACATCCATCTGGACCTTTTACTTCTCCCCGTTTTCCCAAAGTATCCTCTCCCTTCCTTCTGCTGTTTCTCTTTTTACCTAGATGTGCACACGCGTGCATGTTTGGGAAATGACCTGCCAGTACCTCAAAGGCCATGAAATGGGGTGCTCACCTACATCAGTGATTTAGCTGGACTGGGGCTTCCAGAGTCTGGGTTCAGGCTGCTTGGGGGTCTCTGAATTGGAACCTGGGCACCCCATTTCTGTTTTTCATCCCCATCCCTATCTCAAAGAACAAAGGTGAATATGCCCATTCTCTTTCTACCAACCGTCGTTAGTTGTGAGTTAAATAAAACCTAAAACCGTCCAAGTAGCTGTATTCCATTAAGGAAGATTCTTTGAAAGCAAGTGCTACAATGTAGAAATTTTCAAACCCATTAGATTTACTTATTCACTCAAGGATAGGTGGTCCTGTGTTACAAACATCTGGCTTACATACAACTTGCACTTGTAAATGGAGGCTGTTATAGGTAGTAAGTAAATGTACTTGTTCGGACCTACATAAAAATTCAACTTAAGAATAAAACATACAGAGCCTATCTCATTTGTAACCTGGGGACTGCCTATTTAACACATATGGAGGAATTACATGCAAAAACTCATGGCAAAGGTACAAAGGTCCCAAGGGACTTATAATGTGGTGGGGTGGCAGAGAGGTACATGTATAGCCAGGTGAAGTGCCCACCTAGGGCACCTAGGCAGTGCATGGAAAGCAGATGGAAAGCTAGCTCCTTGGTATTCTCCATCCTGTTCCCTGTGTCCCCAAACATAATAAGTGCCCACTAGACAGATGTGCTGTAGGGATGAGTGAAGGTGACCCAGAGCCCTGGCCACCTCTCTGAACTGCCTTCCTTATCTCACAGGGGTGCTGAATTCCTTAAATGCATGTAACAACGACACAGGCCACCTGCCACTGTGGAAGGTTCAAGACTCCTATCACAACCAGTTCTCACCCAAGATTCAGAGAGGAAGGGGAGAGAACAAGCGACTTGCCTGGGAACAAAGAGAAAGGGGTGACTCAACTGAAAACTTAGACATTCAAGAGAGTGTGCCATGGAGGATGTGACATTTAAACTGGGTCCTGGAAGATGGGATGGGGGAGGGGAGAGGACTGCAAAGCAGTCTAGCCTGCAGAAGCATGAGAGGCAGCACCGGGAAGGGGCTGCAGTCATCAGTAACCACACAGGAGCTGAAGGCATCAGTTAGGCAGGTTTAGCCTCAGTCCCACCAACATCTGGGGCCGGATAATCCTTTGTTGTGGGGCTGTCCTGTGCATTGTAGGACAGTCAGCAGCACCCCTGGCTTCCACCCACTAGGTGCCAGTAGCACCCAGTTGTGACAACCAAAAATGGCTCCAGACATCACCAAAGGTGGGAATTGAGAGGCAAAATTGTCCTTATTTGAGACCACTGACTTCGGGGGTCCGTATGAGCAAAATGCTGCACTGTGAAGCCGGACACTGCTTGGCAGAGCCTCTCCCAGCTCTGAAGTGCACAGGCATTTAACAAAGCAGAAATCCTCGGGGCAAAATGACTCCCAGGACCCAAACAATGACCATTAGGAGTGACACTGTCACCAAGGAATGACAGCCCCTTGTTAATGTACTATGTTTTAAGGGAGGTGACCTAGATTCATCTGCTGGACTGTACTTTAAAGATCCTAAACACTCAACTTAAAAATAAATAAATAAAATAAATAAATATGCAGTGTACAGCTCTGCTGGGGGAAGGACTGAAAATAAATATAAATAAATCAGGCAAAGGAGACCGATGTGCCTCCCGAGGTGGGGCATGAAGTGCGTTCAGCACGTCCAGGATAGCAGCTCAGCCTATGGTCACCGCAAGGTCCAGGTGATCAGTAGAGACAGGTAGCAGCCTGAATAGTTTTGGCAAACCAGGATTAGATCCAGGGAATCCATGGCTTCCACCACTGGGATATCTGAATGAATATCTCCCACCCAGAGCTCTCCCCAGCACTCCCTTGTATATATCTAAGCACCTGTGAAATAGCCACCTCTAACTAAAGGACCCATAAGCACCATCAC
Source organism: Galago senegalensis (assembly GCA_963575145.1). Classification (NCBI taxonomy): domain Eukaryota; kingdom Metazoa; phylum Chordata; class Mammalia; order Primates; family Galagidae; genus Galago; species Galago senegalensis. The sequence goes on along the minus strand of CAUYTI010144361.1, from coordinate 3,924 downwards.
ACCTAAACTCTCTCAAACCCACACTTTTGTCTGGCTGTTCATCCCTGAGAGACACTGTCCATCAGCCACCCAAGACAGTCATCATCAACTGTCCCCTCAGCCCTTGGCAGCCCCACAACCAGTAACCTGCTTCAGTCCCAGTTGCATGCCCTTCCCTCTGGGCTGCTATGACTATCCCCTCCCGCCCCCCTGCCTCTACTACAGAATGCCCCCAAATCCATCCTCCTTATCGATGACTCACTAACTCACATTCCTATTTATACTACTTCCTATTAATATTTTATTGATATTCCCTGGCCAGTTCAGTGGCCTCACACCTCCTCCAAGATAAAATTTGATCCTCTCTGCATGATGCGGAAAGTCCCTAGCCACCCCACCCACTCACCTCATTCCACAACCCCCTATAGTCTTTCCCAGCCCTTCATTATCAATTCTGTTCTGCTCTGCCCTCCTTCTGGCCTTTGAAGAAGCCAGAGAAACACTCTTTGCCCCTAAAACTCTCTCTTAGATCTCAACTCAAACACCCACCTCTGCAAAGCCCTCTCCTCTGATGCAAAAAGACTTCCCTATGTTCCTCCCCTCTGTGCTCCATACTTGTTGCCACCACAGTAACCAACCAGCAAAATTCTAATTATTTGCAGTTTTATTTGAGGACAGAGATCACCGAGTCTCATTCATCTCAATTCCAACTGTCAAACACAACTCTGGGCCCAGAGCTGGTGCTCAGTTAAAATTTCCTGAATCAGGCTCGGCACCTGTGGCTCAAGTGGCTAAGGCGCTAGCCACATACACCAAAGGTGGCAGGTTCGAATCCAACCTGGGCCCGCCAAACAACAATGATAGCTGTAACCAAAAAATAGCCAGGTGTTGTGGTGGGCGCCTGTGGTCCCAGCTACTTGGGAGGCAGAGGCAGGAGACTTGCTTGAGCCCAGGAATTGGAGGTTGCTGTGAGCTGTGATGCCACAGCACTCTACCCAGGGGGACAGCTTGAGGCTCTGTCTCAAAAAAAAAAAAAAAATTTCCTGAATCAATGAATGAGGAGCAAGGCAAAAATGAGGAAGGAGTTGACAGGGAAGGTTTTTAAGAGGCTGGGAAATCCCCTTGGGCTGTGCAAAGTGCCCAGGCTTGGAGAACTGAAGGGGACAAGGAGACTCAAGCTGAAATCACACACAAGGGTCAGAGCCGCCTAATTTGTTATAAAAACCGAACCATTTATGGACTAATTTTTATGTCATCAAAACAAAAAGAGAAAGAAAGCAGGCTCTGCACCTGTAGCTCAAACGGCTAAGGCACCAGCCACATGCACCAGAGCTGGCAAGTTCAAATCCAGCCCAGCCTGCCAAACAACAATGACAACTACAACCAAAAAATAGCTGGGCTTTGTTGTGGGCTGCTGTAGTCCCAGCTACTTGGGAGGCTGAGGCAAGAGAATCACTTAAGGCTCGGCGCCTGTGGCTCAAGCGGCTAAGGCGCCAGCCACATACACCTAAGGTGGCGGGTTCAAATCCCCAGCCCCGGCCCGCCAAACAACAGTGATGGCTGCAACCAAAAAATGGCCAGGTGTTGTGGCGGGCGCCTGTGGTCCTAGCTACTTGGGAGGCGGAGGCAGGAGACTCGCTTGAGCCCAGGAGTTGGAGGTTGCTGTGAGCTCGATGCCATGGCACTCTACCCAGGGGGATAGCTTGAGGCTCCATCTCAAAAAAAAAAAAGAGAGAGAATCACTTAAGCCCAAGAGTTGGAGGTTGCTGTGAGCTGTGACACCATGGCACTCTAACCAGGGCCACAGCTTGAGACCCTGTCTCAAAAAGGAAAAAAAAAAACGAGAGAGAGAGAGAGAGAGAGAAAGCATATTGGGGCTTTCAATCTGCAAAGAATAATAGGAGTGCAGATAATTTATTGCCCCCCCCATAAGCTTTGCAGAAAATTGAACATTATCAGTTTTCTGGAATCTTCTAGCATCTCCTGATTAACCAAGGTAAAGGCACCTACCACCTATAGCCAAACCAAGATATCAGAAAGGTGAGTGTGGTCTCTGCCCTTCTGGGGATGCCATCTCTATCTACAAAGCAGGTGCTGAAGATATTTGCCTTTGGAAAAAGCATAGCCAATCCCAAGATCTAGGCTTTAATGCACTATGATAGAAGGCAGGCATGGTGGCTCATACCTGTAATGCCAGCGCTCTGGGAGGTTGAGGCAGGCAATGTTGCTTTGAGTTCATGAGTTCAAGACCAGCCTAAGCAAGAGCAACACCCCGTTTCTACTAAAAGTAGGAAAACTAGCTGAGTGCTGTGGCGGGTACCTATAGTCCCAGATACTTGGGAGGCTGAGGCAAGAGGACCTCTTGAGCCCACGAGTTTGAGGTTGCTGTGAGCTATGATGTCACAGCACTACCCAGGGCGACAGTGTAAGACTCTGTCTAAACAAAAAAAAAAAAAAAAAGCACCATGATGGGATTTAACGAGGATGGTTTTGGGGCCAGACAGCCTAGATTTGAATCCCATGCTCCCTATTCACAATTCCTGTGATGCCAAAGCTGTGAGCACCTCAATTTCTTAGCTTTAGGTTGAGAAAAAAAATTGTCTACTATCAGAAAAGTTGTGACTCAAGTTCCCAACTAAGAAACTGATACTAATAGGAATTCCCCTCTCAACTCCTCTATCTTGTCCTCCTTACCTAATTAATCCCCCACCTGGGCCTCTGAAAAGGGTCCAAAAGTTTAGTGACACCTTCTCCAGGTTATGCCTGTCCATAGGGGACAACACGGTACAGTATGGTGACTCCAACGACAGTGATTTGCAGAGGGGAGAGGATTTTATGGCTGAGTAATGCTGGAATGCGGCTTCCCTTCCGCCCTCTTGCTAGAGCCATGATGTGCACAAGGTTCTGAAAGGCCTATAGTAAGAAAACCTGCTTAACTTCATCCCAGGAATATCCCACAGGAAAAATATTTCTCATGCTCATCTGGGAAATGCCAGTCTGGTAAGATATGCCCAAAGCCTGTGGCAAAAGAGCTGGACTTGAGCCTGGTGTGGCACTGACCAGCTGTGTAATCCTGCAGGCTGTCACCACCCCCTAGATCTCAGCTTTCCCACCAGCAAGACGCCCTACCGACCCTGCAGGCATGCACAAGCCCACTCCCCACTTATCTACAAGGAGGGACAGTAAAGGGGCCACTCTGTCACCCAAGGCCACCTTACAGCAGCCTCCCAAGGCACTCATTCTCCCCAGGCTAAGAAGAGGTGGGGGGCACCTTCCAGATGCCCAGGGCCCAGAAGGTAGAAGCTGTTAAGGAATAGGAGGCCTGCGGGTGGCCCCCTCCCTCCCCACCTCAGGAATGCTGTTTGCTTACAGAAGAGCCAGGACTTGTTTCCATTAGCAGTATTCCAACCCTAGCCTTTGCTGATGTTCAGCAGATAAGAAAACCAGAGAGGATCCTAGCACCATAGTCCAGATCCTGTCCCTCGGCCCTTCCCTCCTCAAGGGAGCATGGAGGGGCTCTGGTGACTCCTGAGAGCCCCAGGGGACTGCAAAAGCCAAGGACCATGGTGGTTTTCACTTTGTCTTGTGCCCAACAAAGCCCAGGCCATCAGAAAGACACCAGTATAGAATTTCAAAACATCATGTTGTACAGGAAATGTGTATACAACTATCTGTCAATTTAAAGTATAAATGAACAATTAAAAAAAAAAAAAAAACAGACAGGCTCGGCGCCTATAGCTCAACCGGCTAAGGCGCCAGCCACGTACACCTAAGGTGGCGGGTTCAAATCCCCAGCCCAGACCTGCCAAACAACAATGACGGCTGCAACCAAAAAATAGCCGGGCGTTGTGGAGGGCGCCTGTGGTCCCAGCTACTTGGGAGGCGGAGGCAAGAGACTCGCTTAAGCCCAGGAGTTGGAGGTTGCTGTGAGCTGTAATGCCACGG
>CAUYTI010144358.1:0-13035 GCA_963575145.1 Galago senegalensis | reverse complement strand
TCATATATATCCCTATAAATAACCTGCAATTAAAAAAAAAGGAAACCAAGCTTAATATTTGGTGGAGAAATCAAATCTATTACTGACAAGCCAACATTGAAGAAATCTGCTAGTACAAGATATGTTCTGTTCAAAGTATTCCATAATAGACATACTTCTATCTGACAATGTGAATGTTACTTTCTTTGCATTATTACTATTATTACTGCTTAATATTTTGTTACAGCAATCCTCCGATTTCTTTTCTGAATGTATTTATCTTCATTCGTTCTTTAAGAGGTTTTTGTTTTCAGTCCTTATGTTAAATATTGTTATTGTCATTAAATTTAGCCTTTTTATGTGAAGGCAAAAGTGGAAACCTAATATACACATGTATAAGTAAGAAAAATAAATTTAAAAAGAAAAAGATATGTTCTGCAGGAATTATTCAGACCAGTACAATATGCAGACCAACACAATGGACCATCCACAAAATAAAGACTCAGAAACTAAAGGACAAAGCCCAGCTTCCATGTGGCCCAAATGATAAGCCAACAGACCTCCACACAAGATGAACAGAGGTCCACTCTACTTATTAATTTTCTAAATAAATGTGAACAGCTTAGACTTCTCACTGAAGAGGCACAGGCTGGAACACTGGATAAAAAAGTACAAGCCAAGTATTTGTTATCTTCAGGAAACATCTAACCCCCAAGGACAAATCAAGACTCAGAGTGAACGACTGAAAAGCAATAATTCAGGCAAATGGAAGCCAAAAGAAAGCAGAAGTTGTTATCCTTTTCACAGATGCAATTGTCTTTAAAGCAATAAAAGTAAAGAAAGACAAAGATGGACAATATATACCAGTTAAGGTAACAAAAAATCAAGAAGACATTTGAATACTAAACATGTATGCACCCAACAATAATGACCCCAGATTTATAAAACAAACCCTGCTTGATTTGAATATGATAACCTAAAATACCATTAACAGTCAAGGGGACTTCAACAGTATACCAACAGAATTGGACAGATCCTCCAAACAGAAACTAAACAAAGAAACAATGGACTTAAACACAACTCTAGACAAATGGGCTTAACAGATATATACAGAACATTTCCCCCTAATTCTACTGAATATATGTTGTTTTTATCAGCTCATGGATGATTCTCCAAGATTGGTCATATCCTTGGACACAAATTAAACCTCAATAAATTTAAAAGTACAGAAATTATACCTTGTATCTTTATAGACCACAATAAAATAAGAGCAGAACTCAATGCCAACAGAAACACATATCCACACACAAAGTCATGGAAACTAGACCTTTTGCTGAATGACAGCTAGGTCAAGGAGCGGATAAAGAAAGTCATCATTAGATTCCTTAACCAAACAAAGAAACTACCAGCTATCAAATCTGTGGGATACTGCAAAAGCAGTCTAAGAGGGAAATTAAATACTCACATCCAGAAATCTGAAAGAGCGCATATCAATCTAATGAGTTATCTCAAAGAACTAGGAAAAAAAATCCAATCCCAAACCAAGTAGAAAATAAATAAAAATTAGATCAGAACTAAAAGAAATCAAGAAAAAAAGAACTATTCAGAAGACTGATGACACAAAAAGTTGGTTCCTTCAAAAGATAAATTGATAAAATCCTTGGCCAGAGTAACTGGAAATAGAAAAATAAGATCTCAATCACAAATGAAAAAGGGAAAATAACTACAGATACCACAGCGATAACAAAAGATTATTGCTGAACACTACAAAAATCCCTATTCCCAGAAATTTGAAAATATTCACTACATAAACAGAAGTAAAAATAAACACCATATGATCCTCTCAATAGATGCAAAAAAAGTGGAGGAAATGGACCAATTCCTGAAATCACACTACCTCCCTAGACTCAACCAAGAAGAAACAGAATTCTTAAACAGATTAGTATCAAGCACTGAAATTTCAGGAAAAAAAAATCTTGGACCAGATGGTTTCACACCAGAATTCTATCAAACCTTCAAAGAGCTCATACCTATATTGCAGAATCTATTCCAAAACACTGAGAAGGAATGAACCCTCCCCAACTCCTATGAAGCAAATATCACCCTTATACCAAAACCAGGAAAGAACTCAACAAAAAAAAACTATAAAAAAAGACCAATTTCATTAATGAATACTGATGCAAAAATACTCAATAAAATCTTAGCAAACAGAATTCAGCTATACATCAAAAAGATACTACATCACAACCAGGTGGGCTTCATTCTGGTGATACAAGGCTGGTTCAACATATGCAAATCCATAAACATCATTCACCACTAAACAGAAGTAAAAACAAACACCATATGATCCTCTCAACAGACGCAGAAAAGCATGACAAAATTCAGGGTCCTTTTTGAAAAACAACACTTAAGAAAATAGGCATAGATGTGATATTTCTTTCTTTTTTTTTCTGAGACAGTCTCAAGCTATCACCCTGGGCAGAATGCCTAAGCTCTAGCACCCTAGCTCATAGTAACCTCCAACTCTTGGGCTCAAATGATCTTCTTTCCTCAGTTTTTCTATTTTTAGTAGAAACAAGGTCTCACTTTTGCTCAGGCTGTTCTTGAACTTGTGAGTTCCGGCCATCGACCCGCCTCAGCCTCCCAGAGTGCTAAGATTACAGGCATGAGCCACCGTGCCCAGTCAGATGGGATATTTCTTAAACTGACAGGATCCATCCATGACAAGCTCACAGTCAATATCATACTGAATGGATAAAAAGTGAAAGCATTCCTTCTTAGAACAGGAACCATACGAGGGTGTCCGCTACTGCTGCTACTATTCAACATAGTGCCCAAAGTCCTGGACAACGCAATCCAGCAAGAGAGGGTATCAACGGTATCCAAATGGTAACAGAGGAGATCAAAGGATCACTCTTTGCTGATGATGTCATCTTTTACTTAGAAAATCCCAAGAACTCAACTGTGAGACTCCTGGAAGTGACCAAGAAATACAGAACATCTCAGGATATAAAATCAATGTTCACAAATCATTAGCCGTCAAATATGCCAACAACAGGGAAACTGAGAATCAAATCAAAGATACAAAACCCGTCAAAGTAACATCAAAGAAAATGAAATGCCTTGGAATGTACTTAACAAAGAATATGAAGGATCTCTAGAGAGAGAACTATGAAACACTGAGAAAAGAAATAGCAGAGGATATAGACAAATGAAGAACATACCACGGTCATGGCTGAGAAGAAACAACATCATGAAAATGTCTACATTTAAATATCTAAAACTATCTACAGATTTAAACGCAATCCCCATTCAAATGCCAATGTTATACTTTGAAGGATTTGAAAAAATAGTTCTTCATTTCATAAGGAGCCAGAAATAAATCTGAATAGCAAACGCAATTCTAAGAAATAAGAGCAAATCTGGAGGCATCATGTCACTAGCCTTCAGGTTAGACTGTAAGTCTGTACTGATCAGAACAGCATGGTATTAGCATAAAAATAGAGACACAGATCCTCTGAACAGAATTAAGACCCTAGAGATGAAACCAGCCTCATACCACCATCTGATCTTTAATAAAGAAAACAAAAACATACACTAGGGGGTAAAAATCCGGATTGGTGCTGGGAGAACTGGTTAGCCACATGTAAAAGACTAAAACTGGACCCACACTTCTCACCACATATAAAAAATTAACTCACAATGGATAAAAGACTGAAATCTAAGATACAAAAGTATAAAAATTCTAGAGAAAAACTCTGAATCTTTTTGGCCTTGGAAAAGAATTTATGAAGCAGACCCCACTGGCCATAGCAACAATAAAAATAAATAAATCAGACCTGATCAAGTCAAAAAGTTTCTGCACAGTGAAAGACAGAATTCACAAAGCAAAGAGACAACCCACAGAATGAGAGAAAGTATCATATACTACAAATCTGACAAAAGGCTAACCAGGATCTACAAAGAACTCAAGAAAATCAGTAAGAGCAAATAAATAATCCCATTAAAAACTGGACAAGAGACATGAATAGGATCTTTCCTCGTGAAGACAGATGAATGGGCAACAAACACATTAAAAATGCTCATTATCCCCGATCATCAGAGAAATGCAAATCAAAACTTCTCTGACATATCACCTAACCCCAGTGAGAATGGCCCACAACACAAGGTCCCAAAGCAGCAGGTACCGGCATGAGTACAGAGAGGAGAACACTCACACTCTGTTGTTAGAAATGCAAACTAGCACAGCCTTAATGGAAGGAAATGGGGAAACTCCTCACATATCTAAAAGTAGACCTTCCACTTGATCCTGCAATCCCATTACTAGGTATCATGAATGTTTATAGCAGCTTGATTCATAATCACAAAGAAGTGAAGAACAACCCACTGCCCTGAACACATAAATGAATTAATAAACTGAGGTATAGGCATACTGTGGAATACTATTCAACCATAGTAAGATGGAGATTTTGTATCTTTTGTAACTGCCTAGAAGGATGTGGAGAACATTCTCCTTAGTAAAGTATCACAATAATGGAAAAACAGTTATCCCATATACTCGATTCTAAAACTAGCAGATTAACAACTACAGGCCCAAATGACAGGAAAACTCAAATAAATTCAAGATAGGGGGATAGGAAAAGGGGTTCAGTAAGTTCCCACCCAACGGGTACAATGCATGAACATATGTCACACTTCCTTGGTGAAGGACACAACTACAACTCAGACTTGACCTTACAAACACAAGCAATGTAACTACTCATATTATACCCTCACATTGACCAGAAATTTAAAAAAAAAAAGAAGTTCAAGCATACAGATGCTTTCAAAAGCACTAAAGATTTAGGAAGTACATAATAAAAAGGATGTGGCAGCTCTACAAAAACCAAAACCAAAACCCTAGTCAGCCAGAACAGAGAAAACCAGGGAAAGAGACACTTAAAAGAGCCATCCTGGGGTCAGCACGAACCTTAGAGACTGGACTCAAAATCCACCTCTGCCAAAGGGCCAGAATTTAACTACATCAGGCTGAAGAGCAATTTATAACCCAAACCATTGTTGAAAAAATAGACAATAAGCTAGCAATTACTGGAGCCAACAGCCGGGTATGATATCACCCAAGGTAGACAGCAGAGAAATGAGGGTGTCACTGAGAACCTGCTAGAACCACTGTTACCACAGGGGGTAGCCAGGGATACATCCTTGCAGGAGCCACAGTGAGAAGTTGCAAACTGCCTCTAAAATAGACTAGACAAGTCACAAAACATATAAGCAAATACAAATGAAAACAAATTAGGAGGTGGGCAGGGGAGGTAGGATGGAGGAACTGTATCCAGAAATGATAATAGACTACCTAACATGTCCAGTTTAATCAAACAAATTTTGAGATGTGAAGAAACAGCATTGTCTGACCCATACACAGAAAGAATGCTCAAGCAACACAACTACCTGAGGGCACTGTGCGGATCCTGGGTTAATATTAACAGGTACTTCACAGCAGCTACCATAAATACGCTGAAAAACTGAAGGAGACAATGCTTACAGAAGTAAAGAATAAAGAGATCATAACATAGAAACAAACAGGACTTCTGTAGTTGAAAATATCATAAGTAAAAATAAAAATTCAATACAAGGATTCCACAGCCAACTGAACTCGTTTAGAAAAAAAAAGCAAATTATGCAATCCAAGGAACAGAGAGAATAAAAGGAAACTGAACAGGATCTCAGACAAATATGGGACTCTGCTAAGTCCACCAGCATTCATGCAATGGAAAATCTAAGAAAGGAACACAAAAAACGTTCAAAGAAATAATACCTGAAAAGTCCCTAGGATGGATGAACATGTTAATCTACATATTCATGAAGTTCAATGAAATGCAAGTAGGATAAGAACCAAATAAGTGCACACAGATACATACTGAAAATACTAAAAACAAAGACAAAACCTTGAAAACAAGTGTAGTAGGTTGAGTATTGTGCTCCAAAATTCATGTCCTTTCCAGAGCTCAGAATGAGACCTTATTTGAAAATAAAGCCCTTGCTGATGCATTAGGTTAAAATGATGAGGTCATACTGGCGTAGGGTGGGTCCTTCATCCAGTAGGAGACACACTCCAGGAGCCATGTGATGATGGAAGGAGAGACTGGCGTGATGGCTCCACAAGCCAAGGAACCAGCAACACTGGAATTCCGCCAGGAGCAGACTCTACTGCAGAGGGAGTGTGGCTGGCCCTGTGACACCTTCATTTCAGACTTAGAGTTCCAGAACTGGAAGAGATTAAATTTCTGGTTTTTTTAAAACCACTGAATCGGTGGTAACTTCATCAGCAGCAGTGAATGACGGGGATACATCCTGAGGAACGCATCATCAAGAGATTTCATAACACTCAAACGTCTTACACAAACCTACATGGCACAGCCTACTACACACCTAGGCGGTATGGGATACCCTACTGCTCCTATGCCACAAACCTGTACAGCATCTTACCATACTGAATACTGTAGGCAATTGTAACACAATGATATGTGTGTATCTAAACATATCTAAACATAGAAAAGGTACTGTAAAATACAGAATAAAAGATAAAAAATTATATACCTTCTGGGCGGCGCCTGTGGCTCAAAGGAGTAAGGCGCCGGCCCCATAGGCTAGAGGTGGTGGTTCAAACCCAGGCCCAGCAAAAAAAAAAAAAAAAAAAAAAATTATATACCTTCCTACAAATGCAGCTTTCAGGATTAGCAATTGCTTGGGTGAGTGTCTTATAATTTGGTACCTTTTTTCCTGTGGATTTCAGTTACTATCTGGCATCTCTTGCTTTCAGCCTGATAAACATCCTCTAGCATATCTTGTATGGTAGGTTTGCTAGCAATAAATTCTCTCACTTTTTGGTTACCTATGAATGTCTTCATTTCTGAAAGTTACTTCTAGTTGGGTATCTGATTCTGGACCACCAGTTTCTTTTTACATTTTGACTATGTCGTCTGCTGTTTTCCCCATTATTTGTTATCACTATATTAAAGTTCCTTATGCACGACAAGCCATTTTTCTTCTGCTGCTTATAATTTCCTAGGGATGCTGTAGAAGTTATCACCAAGTCACTGGCTCATATAGAACTCTTAGGAAAAAAAACAGCAGTAAATCTTCGTAACCTCAGATGAGGCGATGATTTCTTAAATATGACACGAAAGTACAGTACATACACAAGAAAAAAAAGGATTTCATCAGCATTAAAAAGTTTGTGCTTCCAAAAACACCATCAAGAAAGTGAAAGGACAACCCACAGAATGGGAGAAAATACTTGCAAACTGTTTATCTGATAAGAAACTTGAATCAAAAATATATAAAGAATTCCTAACTCAATAATGAAAAGATAACAACCCAATTAAAAACTGGACTCATAATCTTGATAGACTTTTCTCTAAAGAAACAGAAATGGACAGTAAGTACATGAAAAGGTACTCAGCATCATAAGCCGCCAAAAAAATGTAAATCAAAACCACAGAGAGGTAAGTAACTTCACACTATTCAGGAAGGCTACAATCAGAAAGACAAGTGGTTGGGTGGCACCTGTGGCTCAAAGAGTAGGAAGCCAGCTCCATATACTGTGGGGATGGCAGGGTCAAGCCCAGACTGGCCAAAAACTACAAAAAAAAAAAAAAAAGACAAGTGGTGCTGACGATGTGTAGAAATTAGAACCTTCAGAGACAGAAAGTAGTTTTAGTGGTTGCCTGGAGCTGGGGAAAAGGGAAAGGGAAGTGACTGCTAAGGGGTGCAGGGTTTCTTTTTGGGGTGGTGAAAATAGAACAGAATCAGAATGTGGTGCTGTTATGCAATTCTGCGTACATATTACAAACCACTGGACTGTACTCCAGAAGTCTGAATTTCTGGAGATGTGAATTATCTCTCAATTAAGAAAGAGAGTTTCTTAATATTACAAATACTAATCAGATGTGCAAACTTACCAGAATTCTTTTACGATCCTTTTCTGATAAAAACTTCACTGGTGGGTATTTCTGGGTAAAGCTGTATAACAAAAAGGGATTAAAAAAGAAAAAGTCATATCTCAGTTGAATATTTTCTCCTCCCACCATCAAAGCAGATGCCAGCTGTCTCAACTGTTGCCGTTTGCTCCTTCTCCCTAGTCTGAATGCCTGCTGGAAGAACCAAGCGTCACTGGCTAACTCAAGTTCAAGAACGGGCTCCCTGTTTAGAATCAAGCAAAGGATATGACTTGAGATCCTAATGCTCCAAAGCAAAAATTTAAAAAGCTACAGGCAACCAGCCACGCTGAAGTAGACCAGGCATATCCTCTACTAATCCAGTTAAAAACACACAATGGGGGGAGGTGGCGTTCTCCTCTGCTGTTATCAGGGCCAGATGTAAAGAACAGCTTTTGTGGAATCATGGGCTCAATGCTGGATGGCTGCCTTGCAGAGAAAGGATGTCAGTGAAATTTTGTGTCCTGTTCTGGGCAGTTTCACAACTGCAGCATCCCCTCCTCTCGGTTAAAGGTCTGAACATCAGCACTGTACGTCTCAAGCTCTCTGTTCTGATCCCATCTTAAGCCTCACCTTATCTTTTGATGCCCTCTTGCCCCCCGCCACGAAGATGCCACGGGTCCCCAACCCATGCACATGTTTAAGGAGCAGGGTAGCATAATCAACATATAAAACATCCAACAGCAGGTGACAAATGTAGCTTTGAAATATACATTCTTAATGTGATTCCATTAGGAGGAAGAGTGCTTTAAACAAAACCCAACAGCTCCACTTTGTTGTCATTACTTTAACAACAGAGGTGCTGGTCCATGGCACTGTCCCCAGCACAGGTGAGGCTCTGGGACACAGAATGCATTTCCTTAAAGACCACTGAACCGAACAGACCATGACAGGTCATTAGACAGAAGCCCTTGAGCAGGGGTTTCTCAAAATTGGAGTGGAGCGAGAGAGCCTTCTTTTACAATTCAGATGAATTTCCCAACTAAGCATTTCCAAATTACAGATGGAGAGTCTGAGGGTGGACAGGAACCCTACCCTTCCCCCTGTGTAGTTCTGTGGACTCCCACAAGAGCCTCCCAAGAGCACCCAGTATCTCAAAGCCTCCCGCTCTACCTAGCACCTAGTGGGAGAAACAGCCCCCCATGCCGGGCTACCCCAGTGCTTCTAGCTGTCTGCAGGAACAGTGCTGCAAGAGTGGCAAGACTGGAGGGAGGGGACAGATGCTGTGTTTGCCTCATAAAACTTGCTGGCCCATCTCCTTCCTCAACTGCTCAGCTGGGAGAGGGCACCGTAAATCTTAGCACCGTCTGCAGGCACGCCTTGCACCCCCTCCAACTTCCTTAGCTCTGCTGAGCTCACATACGCTGTCTCTAGCCTCAGTCCTCAAGTTTCCACGCCCACCTTGTGGCACCACTGAAATTCTCCTTCCTTCCCACCGCGCTGGCAACATCTGACTCGTTGCTTCCCTTCACTTGCTGTGGGAGTTCCTCTTCTACCCTCTGTCATTTCAGACACAGTGACACACAGGGTAAGGGCACACAGCTAGCTTACACCTCGGCAACTGAGGAGCTAGGAGAGAAAGTGATTCTGCAAGGAGCCGGGAGTGAGGCTGCACCATGGGTATCCTGGAAGCGAGCACAATTTGGCTACAAAAAAAATGAGACATTGTCTCACTCTGCGGCCCTGGATAGAATGCTATGGCAGCATCAGAGCTCACAGCAACCTCAAACTCTTGGACTCAAGTGATCCTCTTGCCTCAGCCCCCCAAAGTGCTTGGATTACAGGAGTGAGCCCCCGTACCCAGCCTACAAAAACAAATTTTAATCCGAGTTCTGAGCTTAGACCAATGCCTATCTGAAAGCTTAAAATGAAACTTGGTGTGCTATTTATACCAGGAGGAAAACAGAAAACTGTTTTATCATAGGAAATGTACTTCCAAGAAATAAAACTGAAGCAAAGGCATAGTTGCCCAACACACACACTTACAGGCAGGGGTGGAACTAAAAATTACTTCAGACCCAGAATGCTAAAACTTTCCATTTAAAAAATGAAAAATAGGCTGGGTTGCTTGCCTCGCTTTACTTCAATATGTAGCAACCAAGTTTTAGATTTCACATGGATGATCACGTTATTAAACTTCCTGTGAAGACGTCTCACACGCACAAAGTCTTGAGTCCCAGGATGGGGAAAGCATCTTCCAGACCCTCTTTGGTACACCCTGCAGTCGAGGGTGGCAGAGCATGGTGACCCAGAGAGTGCTATTGGCTGGGCCATATCCTTGACCCGTGGTGCTTGAGAGCTCCTCCTGATCTGACCCAGGGCTGGGCTGTGGGCACAGATTTCTTAATGGCCTGCTGAGGCGGAAATATCACCCAATGGACTGACACATCCACTGACTGAGTGTGCAAATGAGTACCTGTTGTATGCAAGGCATGAAGTGTGAACATTCCTAAGTGTTAGAGACAAGCAAGTGAGGCAGAATGAAGTATGAACCACATCACGGATCTTTTCTTATCTGCCCATTAATCCTTTACTCAGTATTTTATGCCATTCCAGACTCTAACTTTACCACTTAGTAGGCTAGCCAGTACGAAGTACTCTTATTTAGAATTTAAATTATTGTCATCATTTGCTTCCTATTCAAAGACTTTTTTTTTTTTTAGAGACAGGGTCTCTCTCTGCCAACCAGACTAGAGTTCAGAGACATGGCACAGCTCACTGCAGCCTCAAATTCCACCTACCTCAGCCTCCCAAGCAGCTGGGACTGTGGAAGCAGCCGCAGCATGCCAAGCATTTTTTCATTTTTTTTTTAAATTTCAAATTAAAATGAAGGTACAAATGTTTAGGCTACATTGTTTTTGTTTTTCTCTTTTTTTAAGAGATGAGTGTCTTACTGTAGTCCCCCAGCTGGTCTAGAACACTTGGCCTTAAGCGAGTCTCATGCCTTGGCCTCCGAAAGTGCTGGGATTACAGGCATAAAGCCGCTGTACCTGGCCTATTCAAAGAATATTTACAGATACCAAGATGAAATTTCATAAGTGATATACAATTCAAGTATTAAGAAATGGGGGTGTGATGACAAGGAAGCAACCCACATCTAATCCACTTAGGATTTCACAGAGATTCTATCCTCGTTTTTTCCCCTATATAAATATAACCTATAACTTTCAAATATACGTTTCTTTCTTGGGGACCACATAGTTCAATGTGACAAACACATCAAGAAAACATACTTCCAGTTACATTCTTCTCTGGCCAGCATCAAGATGGTTGTTTGATCATTCTTATCAAAGTAGAATGAGAAAAATAAAACTAGACAGACCTCTGCCAATTTCCACCACCAACCTTGTCAGTGGTGTCTACACTGTACCTCTAACGAAGACAATGACGCAGGCTTGCTGGTCACCTGTCTTGCTCATCACTCTGAAGAACGGAAGCATTCTAGAATGAGTAACCAATTAGCCAACCCACGAGGCAAATGCCCACCCTCTATCCATACCGTACAGGTGACTCTTAGGACTTAACAAGAATGAGTTAGTGGCGAGTTCTTAAGATTAAATTCTTACTTGTGTTTCTCAGAACATCACAAAGGTATCAAAAGGAATCACCTATTTCTCCTATTTCAAGAGATCTTGTTTATAAGCTATTGCCTGTGGGAAGTTGGCTGACTGACTCCTTCTTCTTTTCATAAATAAATGAATATTTTTGGCCCAAGAAAATTATCACTAGTGAACAGATTTTCTTTTGAATAATATACAACCTGCCTTTCATCTTTCACTTTATAGAATTACTCAGTTGAGATGAACTTGTATTAACTACTGATCTTAAAAAGAATACCTACCTTTTTTCTAAATCTCTGATTTTCTCTCTTAGTGGTTCAACAATCTAGAACAATAACCAAAATCAATTTTAAAATACAGTCCTCAACCACTTTCATCCCATTCTGCCCTTTCAGAAATGCGTGCCAACATGCAAAATGGAGTTTAATTTTTTCCACAAGTTTAATTCCAGATTGAAAGTATGATACACCATTTGCATCACAATGTTAGAAATGAGCTGGTAAATTGCATGTTAGAACTCTTACTCCCTAAATGCTTAAGTCTGAAAAAATTGATCTTTATCCTTACCCACCTTACCTGGAAGATTATAAAAAATATTTCAGGTCCGTAAGAACAGGAAGAGCAATACTATGCCTTCTTTTGGGGAAGAATCCCCTAAGCACAAGTTACAAGAGAGCCTAACATCTTCTTTCTGCAATGATATCAGCTGCAGCACAGAAACTACAAGCTGTCAGTCAGCCCACATCCGAGTGTAGACGCAGTGAGCTTGAGCAGAAGAGCAAGCCAAGGGCTTCCCTGTGACTCTGAAGTTGGTTCAAATCTAAGGTGACCAGTCGCCCCGCTTTGGGCGGGACAGCCTCGATTTTTAACAATTTGTCCTGTGCCCTGTGGTATTTTAAAAAAGTCCTGATTAGGAAGGAATGTAGGACAAGCAAGGAAACAACGGAAGAATGAGAAGGGAATATACAGTTTTCAGCTGCTGAAAAGGTTAATGTAACTACATTTGGGAATGAAGAGGTTAATCTAACTTCATTTGGAAATGAAAAGGCTAATGTAAACTCCCTACTCCCCTCCTGGGCAAGGTCGCCCAAGTGGAATCCGAATCAGAAGGAGACTGGCTCCCTCCCTTGCTTCTAGGCAAGGACAATTAGCTCAGAAGGAGCCAAACTGTCTGGAACAAACAAGTAACACTCCCCCCCCCAGAGTAAGGTGACAAGACGTCCTGCTTTTGGCGGGACAGTCCTGGTTTTTAACAATTTGTCCCGCGTTCCACAGCATTTTTAAAAAGTCCAATTTTTGGAAAGAATGCACAACAAGCTAGGGAACATGGGAGAACAAGAAGGGAATATATGGTTTTCGGCTGCCATGTGGCTATTTCACCAGGATATGAGTTTTATATTATTTTTGTTAATTTTATAATGTTAAACTTTAATAATAACAAATAATTGTTGAGAACTGATTATTGAGAACTGCTTATCAAAGTTTGCATTGTTGTCAGG
>CAUYTI010144356.1:0-35594 GCA_963575145.1 Galago senegalensis | reverse complement strand
TCTAAGAGTAGAATGTGAACATTTTAAAGCAATAACTGAGAAAATGACATGAAGGCTGTGTTGACCAGTTCGATGGAAGTATTTCAGAATGCATGTGAAAACCCCACACTGTACCCCAGAAGAGTATCAATGTACATAGTTAACACTCAATAAAAAAAAAAAATGTATTCCAACTGTACAAAGATTTAAATAAATTCTGCCTGACTCATGGTTGAAATTATTTTAGTGAATCTGTCGTATTTTGAAAATGCAAATATAGATAACCTGAAGGACATATTCTCAGACACACTTATTTCTCATTTAGTATAAGAATCACTTAATTGTTTTCTATTTGGTTAATTCTGAATAGTAACAGCTTTGAGGTAAGTCCCTATAGATATGAGCCATTTAAAATTCAGTCCTTGAATATTATAAAAAAACTGCTTGGAATCACAGAACCCCCCACAAAAGACTTGCTGACTCTAGCAACTCCAAATTAACCTGCAGTTAACTAATTGCTCAAAGGTTCAGTTAAATTAGCACGTTCCTTGCATCTTAGCTTTTGAGAATCACGGTTTTCTCTGGACTCCACATCTGGGCAGCATTAGGCTTTAAAGGTGAAAATCCTCAGAAGGAGAGTAGATAGAGAGCAGATAGATCATACAGTGAGACTCCTCTACTCTAACCCGGCAAGGCTAAGTGTTAAAGGGAATTCTGTCAGAAGGGAAGAATAAAATAGTCAATGGGTGTGTCAAACAAAATCTGTGGTCTTCAGGAAGGTCTAACAAGAGAAATGAAGGGTTTTCTCGGGAGACTGAGCACTGGTGGAGTAAATCTATAGTTAAAGGTTTAGCCCTCAGCACAGGAGATATCAGAGCAAGTATGCTATCAGGGAGGATGTCTGTATTCCAAGTAGCAAATATTTATTTAACATTTATATGAACAGGTCTCACTGGCTGGATTTCTTTCCTGAAGGAGTTTTTATTTTAATTTCTCAATGTGGTTTCCAGTAGCATGTGTGCAGACATTTTTAAAATCATTTTGAATCTTTCAGTTCTGTTCCTTTGCCTTGATGTTAGCTGATTCCTGAAGCTATTCAGGGAATCATTACATACAATTCTGAATTGTACTTCACATAGCTTATGGGAAACGATCAGTAAAACGCTGTTTTGACGACAGCTCACAAGAATCATTTTACATATTTTATGAAAAGAGATATCATTAATGAAATGATGTTTCATGTTTTGGAGCAAATATGACAAATTTGTTGGATGATTCCTAAGTGCTTTGTAGTGACACTTTGACAAAGTTACGATCACTCAGAGAAGGCAGGTGTTTCTAGTAAGAAGCTGGGGAATAATGAACATTACCGTACTTTGATTTTGAACCAAAAAAAAATCATAAAACAACCCTAAATGGCAAGTCTTTTAGAATTTCCAATTCCATTAAGCAAATATTTGAGTGCTCAAAATGAACATTCACTAATATAGCAAACGATCTATTTGAGCCACCTACTGAATGTAGAACAAACTTAATGTGCTCTGTTAATGATTCTTCTCCAAACCTTTTATCTATAGCTTAGAGACTTAAACCTCCGAAATAGAGCAAGGCTATCTCAATATTGAGGTACCCGCCACCTCAAGTTACATTTTCAAGGATTTATATTTTAGTTTACATCATAGAAAAAAGAGGAAATAGAACATTTAAAGAAGGACTTCTGTTTAAAGACGGGACAGGAACAGTTGTGCCATGGAACTGATGTCTATTCCACCCATTCCGGATACTACACACGGCATTTAGCAAGCTTTATCATTGCTTTATGTTCAAAAACATTCTTGAAACTTCTCTTTATAAAAATAACAGAGGGCCACAAGGCGGGAACTGTGGTCAGGCCCTGAACTCTGCAAAGGTACAGGCATAGTTAAGATATATATAAACACCCACTGTCCCTAGTTTGCTCTCCGATAATTGTCACTCAAGAGCCACATAGCTGATGGGCATAAAGATTCTTGTCTTTCTTAATTACTCCCATAGACAACATTTCTTTGTGAAACCTACCACTAGTTTTTGAGATACCTTCTAGGCCCTGCACTCCAGCGGATGTGGCCCACACCAAGGAACTGAGGTAATTGGTTTTGTACCCCCATCCGGGAACTGATTCATACAAGGAGTACCAGTCGGCTGACCCAGCTGACTGGCTCTTTGTCCACCAAGCTATCTTTAAAAATTCTTTCTTCCAAATTCTCAAGGAGACAAATTTACGAACTTCTTCCCATCTCCACACAAGATGCCTGCCATATCAAACTCTTTGCTTTCTGTAACCTCTGCCATCTTGGTATACTGGTTTTCTCTTGAGTAGCAGGTAATGAAGCTGGTGAGGCTGTAACATTCTGATGCTAATGTGAGGAAGTTAAGGTGATTCTTAGACTTCAACTTAATCTTTCAGGTTCAGGTTTCCATATTCCAATGTCCCCTTCTTCACCTGACCTCCAGAAATATAACCCTGGATTGATAATAACATGACTGAACGTACTTCTTCCATTGACAATGTATTCCAGTAATGTGTAGCCAGTTGTACCAGTTACTATCACACCATTTCATTATTTGATCTTCTAAATCAGACAGAAAGTTCAAAAATGTTTTTCATACTTTTCCCTCTAAAATATATGTGATTTAATAATCTGGACTAATGCCATATCTCTCAGAGGGAAAAATAATGTTTGTATGTTTAATTTCTGGTATTCTATGGAAATCTTAAAATGTAAGTGGAGCCACGTAACTATATCTTACTTTTAAAACTAAAATAAGGAACAGTTTGTTCCCTCACCCAGAACGGGGTTTCTTTTTGACCACTGCCCTTTACTGATCTCTTTCTTTCAACTACTAGAAAGAGGAAGGAACCTATAGCATTAAGGCCACATACGGCCTTCTAGGTCCTCGAGTGTGGCCTTTTGACTGAAGAACAAATCCTTTTTTTAAAATATATTTTATCTCACCTTTATATGAGGGTACATATGATTAGGTTGCATTTATAAAGTAACGTCCAAGTTGTAGTTGAGTCCTTCACTCAGGAAGGGTCCCAAATACCTGAACATTGTACCTATTAGGAAGGAAATTACCAAATCCCCTCACCTCATTCTTAAATTTTATTGTGTTTTTCTCTCATGTAGGCCTGTATTTTTTAACTGTGGTTTCAACTCAGTACTGAGTACATCAGATGCTTGATTTTCCATTCCAGAGATACCTAGGAGAATGTTCCCCAAATCCCTCCAAGTTGTAACAAAGGAAACAAAGTCTTCATCTTTTTATGGCTGAGTTGTCTTCCATGGTATACACATGCCACTTACTAATCCATCCATCCTTTTATTAAAAGGGGAACAGCAAAGATGAACTTTGTCTTGCTACTTTGGTGGTCCAAAAAAAACAAAACAACAACAATTTGAAATCCTAAGTCTGCAGGTTCCCTAGCTCCTAGGTTTATTAGTATTTACTTTGGGGAATCTAGAATACTGTGCAGGTTAAAGTAGGGAAAAAAGACTAGAAGGGAGATAAAAAAATATATAGATGAGAGAATAGAAAGCTTGTTATGCATCTGACTAGAATCCAAATCATAGGTCCTTTGTTTTTCAAATTCACCATTCTCTTTCAGTAAAAATTTTGCTATACAAAAAGCTGCACATAATTAATTTTATAGTTGAGTATATACCTGTGAAGCCATCACCACAATCTATGATGTAAATATTTCTACAGTCAAGACAGCCAAGAGGAGTACTTAAAAGGTGACTATGGTGACATACAGCAATGAGGTACCTAGCACTTTTTCTAAGATGAGTTATCTAATTTAATTATCAGACCTCATACAACAACAGCTCTGGTGGCCATTCAGACAAAGAGTTCCAAAACTGCTTTGAAGGGTAGACTAGCACTGGCATCAGTGCATAGCTTTCCAAGGAAAATACTTCAAAGGCGATCACAGTGATAATCAGCAATGAGGCATGTAGCACTCATCCTGGGATGACCTTATGAACTTAATTGTCCTCCTGGTGTGGATTTGACTTTCACTGAAAATTAATAGATAAAACATTTTGGGGGGTTGGCCCCTGCAGCTCAGTGAGTAGGGCACCAGCCACATACACCAAGGCTGGTAGGTTCAAGCCCGGCCTGGACTTGCTAAACAACAATGACAACTCCAGCCAAAAAATAGCTTGGGCACCTGGCTATTAGGTGATGGGCATCTGTGGTCCCAGTTACTCGGGAGGCTGAGGCAAAAGAATAGCTTAAGCCCAAGAGTTTGAGGTTGTGAACTGTGTGTGACACTCTACTGAGGGCAATGTAGTAAAACTCTGTCTCAAAACAAAACAAAAACATTTTTATGAGAGATATTGTATCATATCCTACAAATCTATTGTTGAGATAGTACCACTTACTGTTTAACTTTGATTTTTGAATCCATGTGATACATTCCTTTTTAAACTTTAATACCAGAATATTGGCAAGTCTCCAATAACATGGGTAATATAACATGATACAATAACATGATAATAAGAATTATATAGCAGTCTTTTTTCCATAGTTGCCTTATATTCAGAAGCTCAGAACTAATTTTTATGTCTAACCACATAAAATTGTTTTCTATACATTTGCATTTTCTGGTTTATATTTGCATTGTATGATCTTTGTTTTATAGCTTTCTTAGCAAAACTGCAAATATACTTTTTATATGTCAGTAAATAGTTGGTTTTGTGTGTGTGTTTGTGCCATTGTGGGAATGCATAGGTAACGGGCAAGTTTTAAAAGTAGCAATAGCTTGCAAAATAAAAACCAGTAGCATAGTGAAGAAAAGCATATGGTTTAGAAGATGTAGCCTACCTTGTTACCTTACTTGTCTATTAATGGTTCCTTCTAAACAAAGTAGCCAACACGCCATATAACAGAAGAAAACATTTTGTTCTAAACTAATCGGCCACATATTTGTGCAGAGTTTTTAGATCAGAACATTCTGAAATAGGCTTAAGTCTTAAATTAAGTTTGTATTTTTAATCAAAAAAGATAATGGTACATGAGGAAGCAAAAGTTTAGATGAGTAATCCGACTGAAATGAATTGAAATTATAATTTCTTATTTGATATGGTCAGTCTGCCCTGTCCATTCTGATTTATTTCTCCTATTTAGACACTAAATCAAACTGAGCTATGTCATTTACTTAGAAAGCCTGACTCCATTGTAACTTTGCCAAAGTTTATTAATTCAGGATGACACATGTGGAAACTTTATGCAAAAGTTCTAGCACATTATTCACTCATTATGTGCCAACACCAAAAGAAATAAGGTAACGTGAGAAGGAGACAAGGAACCTTGGAACCTTGGTGTTGGGATATATAGTTGCATCCCTCTAAAACTCTCAACTCAGTTGGCTACACATAATACACTTCTCTCAAGACACTTATTCAAACACTACTATAAGCTGATGCCTGTACTTGGCAAGCATATGATATTATCTGTAGTGTGGTGGCTCTGTTCACAGGATTAATTTAGCAATACAGAGTGGGCATATCAAAATGAAGAAAAGTTAAAGCTCTATTTACCTCCTATACATGCAGTTGGCATGAAAATCTCCAACCCTGTTCTGCATATATCAAAATGAAAATTCACCTTCTATGATACTAGGATGCAGTCAACAATATTAACCTTGTACCTATGATAAGCCAGAAGTTGCTTTATCCATTACGTAAAGATATTCTGGTGACGTGGAGAGAGAGAGGAAATATTACGCTAATTCATATGTTCAGAGCTAGAAATTTAATACACTAGTTAAGAATGCACTGGATACTAAAACACATTTTCATGGAAACCATATCAACAAAATTCTGAGTTTATTAAATGCTGAATAGAGTAAAATGAACATGGTCCATGTATATACATATAACCTGTGGGTAGGAAGACCTGTGCTAGATTTTGAAGAAGGTTAAAAATGAAAATTAGATGATGGAAATTCTGGGAAGATGAAGCATTCTAAGTGAAAACTCAAGGGTCAAAACCTGGTCCTTTAATGAGAAGTTATTGAATTTCCTTTACCCAGAATGGCGAATTTATCCAACAAGACAACCAGCTACAGGTCCAGTGGATCATAGAAACTGGTGAGCCCTGAAGTGTAGGCTGAGAGTCAAAGATTAATCCTGTGAGCATCTCCCCAGCCCCACGCTAAATACCAAAAGTGAAGATTGGCTCATCTTCCAGATATGGTTAATACGATGATTAGCTAGTGCAAATAGTATCTATTAGTCACTGTAAGGGATTATCAGAATAGAGGACTTTCAGTAATAAAATTAAGATCTACAAGCAGACCAAAGGGTAAATATTTTTTATTAGCATAAAAAATTCTATCATATAGAATTATGATTCTATTTATATTCCTAAAGGTAAAATTAATGGATTTAAAGGCTACAACATGTATTTTTTTCTTAAATGGCTTTATTAAAACATGCTAAGTAAAGATGTAACTGCCTATAGGAAAAATAGAGAATATAAAACCAGTGGATCAATAAAGTTTATCTCACTCTGATTGAATGTAACACTAGAGAAAGAAAATCAATAACACACTTCATTATTTCCTCTTTTTTAACATTATAATATTTCTAGTAATATAGTCTTTTGGGGGACTTCTCAGCTTAAAAATTATTTTTGATGAGTGTTAATTGATATAGTGCAGTATTAGAATATCCTTCTTTAAATATCCCTGGATTAACTGAATTCAATTTAAATTGCTGAATAATGCAGTTAAATTGTGTTCAGATGGTGGTTAATATGGAAACCACTAGAAATAATAGAAACAGTAAGCATTTGAATGTGAGATAATGATAAACTATTATAGCACTCTGGGATTCTGATTTCAGAGGCTTAGAATTATCTTTAATATGCAAAAATGTAAGCATTTATGTAACTACAAGCTCATAAATTGTATCCTACTGTGGTAAATATAAATGACACAGTCATGTTTAATCCATACTCATATTAATTACTATGTACTACTACAAAATATTCTCAAGGGAAAGAGAAAGATTTCTATGTCTGTAATTAAAAATGTTTGCCCTCTATCAGGGGTTCCATACTCTGGAGGGAGGAGCATGCATTATAGCAGAACAGTAAATCTCATTTTTCTTTCATTAAGCAGCAATCAGAAGTTTAGTCAGATTTCTGAGCTAAAAATAAAAATGTACCCACCTTCTGTAATGGAATACATTGTGCTATTGATTGGACTCAACAAAGACTTTGAGAAATTAAAGAACTTTCATTTTATATAACATACAAGCAGATAATCCAGGTAAAATCACTTCAGATTTTATTTTTTAAAACACTAGAAAATAATCAGACTATATGCATAAATTTATTTAAAAGACCCTTGAGAGTTAGCTTGAATACAACTGAGATATGTTAGTCAATAACTATCCGGAACAGCCAGCATGCTGAGAAAATATCTCACTAGCTACCTGTTGAATCAATTTTTTAAAAAGTATTATCAACATATTACTAAAGTGTATCTTATTGAGAACACTGGTTCTTGGCTTACATGAGGAGATAGCTTACATTTTTCTAAGCAAAGCAAAACATTTTATATATAAGGACCAAATCCTTACTTGGGAGAAATGCAGAATTCGCTAGTTTATGTACAAATTAATCCATCTAAATTCTCTATGAATACCTAAATTGTTATGACTATGGAGTGGACATTTTAAGCTTTGTGGACAATATAATTTATTTCATAATTACTCAACTTTGTGTTAGAAAATATAACCATATACATTGCGTAAACAACGTATTCCACTAAACTATTTGCAAAAGGCTACCCTGGGCATATAGGCCATAGTTCGCCACCTAGAGGTCTGTACCAACAAATCAACAGAATCCTGACAGCAGGATTTCCAAGTGGCGTCTGCATCTTCCCAAAGGTACGCTCACCTCATATGCCTGGGACCCATGCTGCGCCTCATCAGGTGTTCCAAATTTCACTAAGTTTCCCCAAGTGCCTGGTGAAGTTTCTCCAACAAGGGACAGTTTGAGTAGTAAAGAACGTTGGTAAATTTATATGCTATGTGCTCAAGACTACAGACTTGCAAGGAGTCATTAGCTTTTAATAGACAATTAAATGCAAAATAACATGAAACATGTCAGTAATAACGGGAACATAAAAGGTAGCTGTTGTTTTTTTAAGTATTCTGAGGTTCCATGCAGAGAATTTTTAAGTAGCATTGCACCCCAATTTTCCCCGTCTCTCTACATCATCTTCAGAGAATGGGGCGACAGGTGACATGACTAGAGGGTTTCAAGAACACAGCACACAGGTGCGGTCTGGCACCTCTCAGGTTGATCTCCATTTCAGAACACAGGAAGCACGCTGGCTGTTCTGCTCTCTGCCCACAATAATAAGCGTAGTAGAACAAGTTTTTCCTGTCGTGGGGGATGTGTGCCCAGGACCAGGAGGGAAGTCAGTATTACTGAGCACAGTTTCAGGAAGCCTCAGGTACCCCCACATCTAGGCTGGGTCATGTGTGGTCCACCTTCCACTAGCAACCACCACAAGTGAGCATCTCCTATTTTGCAAAGTTAGGAAAATGTTTGGGTACAAATAAAAAATAACTGTGTTATGGGCTGAATTGCATCATACCCAAGTTTTTAGGTCAAAGTCCTAACACCTGGGATTTCAGACTATGATTATGTTTGGAGATAGGGTTTTTAAAAATATAGTAAAGGTAACATGAGGTCCCATGGGTAGGCCTCTGTATGACAATGATCGGTATCCTTATCAGAGGAAGAAATTTGGACATGGGCATGCAAAGAGCAAAGACCAGGTGACAACACAAAGAGAAGACAGGCCTTCAAGAGAGGCGCTGGAAGAAATTTACCCTGCTGATGCTGATACCTTCAGCTCAGACATGCAGCCTCTAGAACTCCACAGTGCTGTGATATGGCTGGCCTACAGAAGGGTTGGATTATGATAGCCATTTCTTCTCTGAAGAAAGAAAGTCCTTAGTCTATAGCTGGTGGGCCAGCATTCCAAAGGTGGTGGTCCACCTTCCACTAGTAACCTCAGGAATGCAACTTCTTTCTGTGTTTTAGTTCTAGCTATTTTATCTGCCTTCTGGCCAGCAGGGAGAAAAAAGAGGAGAGAACGAGTGCTCCCTTCATAGCCATTGGCAGAAAGTAGATACTGATCACACTCAGTTGCTGAGAGGGGCCGGGACAAGTAATCATTACCTTGTGCTCAGCTAAGATCTTAAGCTTCTCTTACTGATAATGGCAGACAAAGAACTGCCTATCTTTGGATCTGAACCAAGGAAAGGAAGAAAGAATGTTATGTGATTACCCCCTGAAGAGCCAGCGATTTTTAAATACAGATTTATTCAGCATACTGTGGTTAACTCCTTGGAAAGGGGATGGAGGGAACACTTGGGATTGCCTTTAAAGACAGATCTGAGTGGAAAAAGACATTTGCATATAAAAATTATCCTTAAAATCCATAAGAGCCGGCTTTTGAATTGCATTTAAGCACCGCTGATTTGATTGTTTTTACCATTTTCCTGGCTGTTACCATTTGCTAGCTTCTACTCTATTATGTCATGATCCACATCGATCATTTAGACAGTTAACATTCATTTTTCTTGTTTATTATAATGGAATAAGCAAAGCAGAACAAAACAAAGTAATCAAATACCCTGGCAGCATAAGAACTGTATTTTAAAGATTATCTAGTGGCCCTAACTTGAGTCTAAAAACCATGGAAACCAAAATGTAATGCTGAAGGAATAAGGATAAATTATTTAGGAAGTTACTCTGCATAATTTCACACAAAATAAAGCTACTCTGACAACTATGGAGAACTTTATAAACTGAAGGACACATTATTATAAAGCACGTCACACATTAATTTTAAACAAATCACAGAAAGGTTTTTCCTAGATCAATGATACATTATGAAAGTTACAATGTTCTATTATGATTTGAAGTCAAATGCAAGTTTCTTCATAGAAATTCATCTGTCGATCAATCATATCCAAAGAGATTTTTGAGACATTTAGATAAGAAAGTTTATTTTTTATTTACAAGTATAGAAAAATCAGGCATTATTTTTATTTCATTCCCCCTAAGTAGTCAAGTGTGCCATCAAAACCTCTTCATGAGTCTGTGTTTTGCGTGAACCCACACACGTATGATCTTACACATCTGCATGAGAGCTTGATGTTCAGTTCTTTACTTTGATCATTACATAGAGATCTTGAGTAATTTTCTGTGCCCCAAAGAAGGATTTACTTCTGTTTTAATTTGTAATGAAATTACCTTGGTCTTTATCATTAATTGTTATTCAAAATAGTCTTCTGGGGGACCCTTGTCCCAACCCATAAGGCTCTGGTCTCCGTTGTGACAGGAAGGAACCAGGCATGACAGGGATTAGAAGTACAAGCTTGTGAGAGGCAGGCTAAGCTTGAGTGTAGGGTAGCCCAGAGCCCTGTCTGCAATGGCTATTTATTAAGGTTACACACAGCAGGTGTGGAGAGTTACAGTAATGACATACACAACAGGTGTGGAGAGTTACAGTAATGACATGCACAGCAGATGTGGAGAGTTAAGGTCATTACTTACGAGGGCCGCATGCATAAGGATTGCCATGTTTCCTCCCGTGCTCTTTCCCTATGTGTTCTTTCCCCACAACCCCCATGAAGAAGGACCAAGCATCCATGTTTAGCACATGCTTACTAGTGAGTGACCGATCTTATCTCATTCCGGAACACTGAGTTACTTGGGGGATTGCCCTCAAGTCACAAAATGTCTCTAGGCTTGCCAGGAGACTGTTCTGTCCTCAGTGTTTCCTTTTCATGTGATAAGAATCAGTAACTGTCCTTTGCAAGCATGCTGTCCATTCCTCTAAGACCCTATTGTGAAAATGTTAACAGTCTTTCTTGGTGCTATATTTTAAAATCCAGGGTTTCCTTTTTAAAATCAAAGACACTGTCTGTTTTTCCACACAGGGCTTTAAATCCCACTACCTCTTTAGAATTAAACACTACTAAAGAGAAAGTATCAGGAAATTCCGTGCCTCATCCACAATTTGCATTTAAAATACGGTATTTAAGCCAATGCAACTTGGGGCCAATGTTCAATATGTTTATGAGACAGAGGAAGATAGCTGACGAGAGACTGAGTTTTACCCTGGATGGTCACACTTGTTGGCACACACATGGAACTGTCACCCCTGTTCTACCGCTCTCTGGACACCAGAGCAGTGTCCATTCTGACATTAATTACTGTCACTCATTGTAACAGTTGCCATGGCCGACGTGCACAAACCAGAATATCTTGGACATTAATAAATGGTGACTGATCAGACTTTTGACTTTTGTTCTTCCCAGAATTTTAGGTGTTTCTACCATTTGCTCAGCAAGTGGGGAGCAGGCTACAAGACAGAAGTGAGTTTGAGTCCAATCAGGATATCAGGGGCCTGGCAGCACCGGGAGCTCCATTCTCTGATTGGCCCTTTGCACCCTCATGGAAATGAATGATCTTTTTGACAGTTATTATTCAAGCTTTACAACATTTAGACAGCCTGTGGAAGAATTTAGGTTCGTCTCTAGGAGAGAATAGTATCAAAATTTATGAAAAAGTCAATTTGAGTTTTTTACAGCCTCCTTAAAGATTTTCTAAATTGTTCCTTAACCATGGATTAATCTTATTTCTTTTAAAGACATTCTAAGAAGACTCTTATTAAAATACGATTTTGTGAAAGTGAAAATCACTTTTATAAGATAAATATAATCATGATAAACCTTTGAAGAGACGGACTTTTCTCATGTAATTCACTGCAAATATAAGCTACGAGTTTTAAAGCTCTTTGAGAAGGAAATTGCTTGACTTTTACAAATGTTTCCAGAAAACAATGTACGTGAGAGAATACACCTGTAAATACTCATAAAACTTTAACCCTTTCCCTGCTTACTATTAAATCTGCACACACAGAAACACTGCAGGTAATAAAGGGAGATGTTTACAAAAACACAGTTGTTAGGAAATGGAATGTAAAACACGACTGCTCTTTCAACATTGAAAAAACTAAAAACAGAAAGTGAAAACAATAGTGTTAAGGAATATTAGGAAGATTAATAAAAATTGAGCTTTGCACCTAATAAAAGGAACTCAGGTATTAAACTAGTAAGAACATCTGAAAATATTCTCCAAATCAGAAATAATCTAGATATTATATCATTGACAATACAATAAAAATAGAAATTCATATTAATTTTAAGATGTTTTTCTTTGAACCATTTTGTTAAAGAGAAAGCAAAACTTCTATATTTAGAAATGTATGACACTGAAAAACTACAAATAAAACTTATGCATGCTTTGACTGTGTACAGTAGTTTTCAAGTCAGAGCAAAATCAAGTGGAAAGTACAGAAATTTCCCAAATGCCCCTTGCCCCAAAACACACATAGCCTTCTCCACTGCCGACTTCTCTCCCCAGGGTGGTACATTTGTTACCAATGATGAACAAACACTGACACATCATTATCACCCAAAGACCAGAGGTTACATTAGGGTTCACTCTTGGTACTGTGCCACCCATGGGTTTTGACAAGTGCACAATGACTTATGGTGTATCTACCATTATAGCATCACACAGAGTGGTTCACTGCCCTAAAACTCCTCTGTGTTCCATCTATTCATTCCCTCCCTGTCAGCCCCAGACAACTCCTGAGCTTTGCACTGTCTCTATGGTTTTACTTTCCCCAGAAGGTCGGAATCATACAGCCTTCCGACTGCCTTCTTTGATTTAGTAATAAGCACAGAAAGTTCTTCCTTATCTTTTCTTGGCTTGATAGCTCATTTCTTTTTTGCAATTATGAATAAGGCTGCTACAAACATCTGTGTTCCAGTTTTTGTTTGGACATAAGTTTTCAATTCCTTTGGGCAAATACCAAGAGGCTTAATTGCTGGATTGTACAGTAGAGTATATTGACTTTCATAAGAAACTGTCACACTGTCTTCCAACACAGTACGTTTTGTCTTCTGACAATGTACCATTTTACATTCTGACAACAATGAAAGAGTTTCTGTTGCCTCAAATCCTCTCCAGCACTTGGTCTTCAGAGTGCTCCAGATTTTGGCCATTCTAATAGATGTGTACTGGATCCTGTTGTTTTAATTTGCTAGTCTCCGACGACATAAAGTGCTGAGCATCAGTAAGATAACTGTGACTACAACAGTAAGATAACTGTTCAGGTTTTGGGCCCATTTTTTAATCAGTTTGTTCATTTTCTTATTGTTGAGATTTTAGACTTCTCTGTATTTTCTGAATATGAGTGCTTCATTTAATGTGTTTTGCAAATGTTCTCTCCCAGTTTGGGGTCTGTCTCCTCATTCTCTTGACTGTGTCATAGTTTTTAGGGTCTACTTTAAGAGCATCCAAAGTTAGATGGACAAATATATGACCATTTCCACTGGGCTGAGAGGTGTTAAGAAGTGGGGCTAAAACAACAGAAGGACCATTGATTGCAGAAATCTAGCCTGTCTGATTCTGATGTAGGCATGACAGTAAAGATTAAGTGATGAGAAAAACATGTAATCTTTGGCAACACATAACTTTATTTCATAAATATGGACATTATTTTCCATTTCAATGTGTCTAATGTCCTTTTCTTTTAGGAAATAGTATTAAGAAGTTCATTCATAACTGGAATCATTTTATTTATTCATTTATTTATTTGCTTACTTGTTTATTCATTTTTGCTAAGGTGTAGATTAACTAAAAATTAATTGGTTAGAAATCAGCATTGAGGAGCAAAAAATGCATTATTTATTCAAGATAAATTCCGTGAGAAAAATTAAAATGTTTCTGTGTCAATTTATGTCTATTTTCTCATTGATGTGGAACTTAAATATTGATGTATATAATAGTTTGGTTTTAAGATATACTCTTTTTCTCCTGAACCATGAACTCATGGGAAATTAAGTTGTTTATGACATGAGTTTGTATTGTTTTTCCTTAAACTTTGTTATACTTTGGCAAGGTCATCAACATTTCTAAAGCAAAAGACTGTTTTCTTTTTACTTAAGAAATTATGTTGACATACAATCCATGAAATGATATGGATTTCTTCTTAAGATTATGAGCTGGCATCTAGAGAGGTACCATTGATAAAAGCAATTATGAGTTGGCTTTTATTAAAAGAGAGAACATTGAAATATGTTTGTTAGCTTTACATCTGCTGTGAGAATATTGGAGAAAGTTGTTAGAACTGGCTAAAGTTGCTGGGAAAAGAGAAAAGATCCTTCAAGAAGGATAAGAGTAACTATTTTCATTTAGGAAAAGGTTAACAACACAATAGGAAAATGGATGCAAATAAATAATTCACAAAAGGAAGTGGATTATGAAACACTTGAAATATTATACTGAAAATTATAAATTAACCAAATTACATAATTAGTGAGGATATATAAATTACAATATCTTTAATTGTAGCGTTTACATATATTATTTTCCTCTTTTCATGTAATGTAAATATACATTACTTATGATTTCAAATAGGGAAACTTAATTAAAAAAATTAAAAGATGTATTTAAAAGGATTTCCATCCTGTCTATCATCACACCCAAGTATGTAAAGCACATTAATGAAATGTACACAATAGGGACCTGAACTCTGTTATTTCAATGTACTGCTTTTCAACAAATGTTTTAATAATTTGAAATATCCAGAAATATTTCAACAGTCCTTGGACTAGCAAACAGATATCAGCACTAATGTCTTAAGGTTACTTCTATTTTAATGGTATATTTCCATTTTAATAGTAGGGGATGACATTAGATCTAGTAATCTACAGAAAAGCATATCCTATGCCCCATTCATAAACAAAAAGATCACAATCCTATTTGAATCCAGCTCTTCCCCTCATGAGAGCATGATCTTGGTAAGTAATTAAATCTTCCCAATCGCATTTCTTTGCATTAAAATTAAGATGATTAATATTTTATGGGCTTCCCAGAAAGATTATTAGAAGAATTAATTCAAAATAAGATAACCATGTGTACAATGCTTCATGAGGGATCTGCCATAGAGATCACAGCAGAGGCTCTTTGTGGCTCCCCGATCACTTAGGAAATGGTAGGTGGTAAAGTAAGAAACGGTCTCAGGTCAAGATCTCAGACTATTTCACCATCAACATCCTATTCCAGGTAGAAACACAAACTTGACATCATCCATGTGGAAATACCAACCCATGAGTTTGTTCACATTCTTGCAAGAACTAATTCTTGGTTGGTCAGGAATGCTAGGCTTGGTATTGCCGTCCATTAATGCTAGGTTGGGTTTTTATTTGTTTGTTTGTTTTGGTCATTTTCTCTATCAGTTTTACCATTCACTTTCAACTCTAATGATAAATCAACATTTAGCCTTCTGATGGTTGCAGTATTTACTCCAGACTTTGCTGATTCCTGAAGAATGGGGGCTGTGCCTGATAAAGCTTTAGGAACTAGCCAGCAGACTGCTAGCCCTATGTACCTGTGGCTCAAATGTGGAGTCCCCAAGAGCCCATGCACTCTGCTTTCAGATTCTTGTGATTCTTATCTCCGAGTTCAGTCTGCATTGCCTTCAGTCCTGGTGCCCACAGGATGGGTTCCTAAAGCTAGAAGATCCAGAAACTGGGAGGCATTTTTGTTGCAATTCCACTTTTAATTGAAATTTTGGAATATGTTAAGTGAAATCAGTTATTGAATCTTCCTGCTAAAAAAGGCCTAAGGATAACCATGTCTGTATGTTTTACAGTTGAATTTCTAAGACATAACAGGTTCTTCAGTAGAATAATCTGAACAATGTAAAAATTCCTTACAAACAAAACCTTATAAAAATTCAAGAAGGTGCAATTAAAAATTGAAGCCCAGGCTCTGGCTCAGCGCCTGTGGCTCAAGTGGCTAAGGCGCCAGCCACATACACCTAAGGTGGTGGGTTCGAATCCAGCCCGGGCCCGCCAAACAACAATGATGGCTGTAACCAGAAAAAAAAAAAAAGCCAGGTGGTGTGGCCGGCGCCTGTGGTCCTAGCAACTTGGGAGGTGGAGGCAGGAGACTCGCTTGAGCCCAGGAGTTGGAGGTTGTTGTGAGCTATGCCATGGCACTCTACCCAGGGGAACAGCTTGAGGCTCTGTCTCAAAAAAAAAAAAAAGAAGCCCAGGCTCTGAGCCCATAGCACAGTGGTTATAGCATTGGCCTCATACACTGAGGCTGGCAGTGTCAAACCCAACCCAGGCCACTTAAACAACAATAGCAACTGCAACAAAAAAATAGCTGGACATTGGGGTGGATGCCTGTAGTCTCAGTTACTTAGGAGGTTGAAGCAAGAGAATCACTTAAGCCCAAGAGTTAGAGGTTGCTGTGAGTTGTGATGTCACAGCACTCTACCGAGGGCAACACAGTCAGACTCTGTCTCAACAACAACAAAAAATTGAACCCCAACTGTCTATGATTTAGAAAATAAAACTTATAAAGTTTCAAAATAAGGTAAAGTTTGCAAAGACATATAATTTAAAAGACTTACCATGTTCCAATTGAATTATATTAAAGTACTTTTTTCTCCCCCAAGAAAACTGATACCAAATATCTTCATTTCAACAGGGAACAAACTAAGGCTAAATCAGTTTAAAATGCCAAACAAGAAAGTTAATTGAGAAGTAAATAAATCCCAATGGAAATACACAATGCTGTTAGTTGTCATAGACTTTAATTCCCCTTTAAGTGTTTAGAAATGAACAGACCCCTATTCATTTGGAGTTGCTTAAGTTTAATCTCGCTTTAAGATAAAACTAAAAATCTTCTCAGGATGTCATAATTTTTACATTTTTATGTAAGCCTATGTCAAGGCTGATTTGAATCATCACCACAAAAGAAAGCAGGTCAATCTAGAAGCTTATATTTATGTTGTATTATTGTCTTCAATCCAAAGACAATGTGTACCAGAGTCTAAGAAAAAGAAGAAGCACATGGACTTTGATATTCATGAACAATTCGACTATTACTAGAACCCTTTTATGATTAATTACTCAGGACTGTAAGAGACCAAAGTAGTGCGATGAAATAATTTTCAGTAAGGTAAGAAAATTACCTTACTTATTTAGTGCTTACATATTTTTTCCCTTGGACTATAATAGTTGTGTTGAATGAAAAAAGACAGAAAAGTGATACCATAATAAAGAAAAAAAATCAATTTACAACGTATTAGAATTGTTTAATTCTCAGGAAAACTAAGGCTGAATTTTTCAAAGAAAAGGTGATTGTTGTTTCTTTTATATTCTAAATCCTCGAGAATCATGAAAATTTGCAAAGGTATTTTGTACCTTTACACCATAAAAAAAAAAAAAAAGAAGAACAAAAACAGTGCTTGGTTTTTCATTTTAAATCAATTTTCTGAGTTAAACGAAAAATAACTTTTTTTGTCTACTGTATTGTAAGGTACCCAAGCCTATTGTACTTTGCCAAAACATCCCCGGCAGTTGGGCTTCCCCTAACA
Source organism: Galago senegalensis (assembly GCA_963575145.1). Taxonomy (NCBI): domain Eukaryota; kingdom Metazoa; phylum Chordata; class Mammalia; order Primates; family Galagidae; genus Galago; species Galago senegalensis. Next base: position 18,067 of record CAUYTI010144356.1, on the reverse strand, counting down.
TTCAGAAACATTGTGGGGCACCTTTAATTCATGCACCTGTTACTCACATACGGTTATTGTAATTTACAATTCCGGGAGCAATTTGATTACTTAGGTGTTGAATTAGCGATGTTTGTTTTATATCATTTGAATTTCAAATGTGTCTCTCTAATGCATTTTCATAGCCAGGTTAGTTAGATATTTCAGATAAATAAAGCAAGTTCACGAAGAGCAATTAATTCCCCCTTAAATACCAAATGACATACATCAATAGATATTTCTCACTGAGCAAACGACTGTCTTATTTCCATTTTATTACTACAGGATTATTTCTTTCAATAGATATATGGGAAATCAAATACATTTTTCTTCCACAAACTTTTTTAGAGCTATTTTAGAGAAAAACCAATCACCAGTGAAGTCACATTCAACTCAAGCAGGTAAGTCATAAGAAAATTTTATGCTAAGAAAAGCTATAAAGAGAGAGGAAACTGCCAGAGAATGAAGTCATTCTTTAAGTAAACAAGTGTCAGGCATGTGTATTTCTCACAGGGCTTGAAGAAAGTCCTGCTGATAAAACGCATTAAAATCCGTATTTGAAGAGTACACTAGGGGTGATCCAGCTTTGCTTAACCTCACAAGATGATTGTACTTCATGTAATCCCCTGGCAACAAATTTTAGAAGATCAACTGAACTCACTTCTAATTGTTTTCTTGAAATGACAAGTACTTTTCCCTCAAATCATCAAAATATTTATTCATTATTCCTCTATATGTGCATTGCTATGAAATTCATTTTCAAAATGAATTAAAAAACATTCTAAAGATAAATATCACGAGTTTCTTTCTCAGCTTCCCTATAAGTATTTTTTAATTTCTGTCTATATGCTCTTTGCTTTCTGCATGCTTAGACAAAGTTAAAAATAGAGTTTGCTTCCTATAATTAAAAGTTCTGTATGAAAACCATGTAGTGACTCTTAAGCTTTCTTATTGAAAATTACAAACAGCATTGGAGATTTTATTATGAATATACTTAGAACAATCAAAGTAGAAAGCCACTATCTTATATGCTTCCCCACCTCGGTGAGCCTAAGATCTTTATGCTGAAAGCCAGAAAGTAAATGTATTAAATCCATTTAATCTAAAGTTAAGCTTTTTGAAGATAACAATGTATTTCTTATATTTCTAGGCTAAAGTAATTTTATTTTAGTATAAGCATTTATGCTACAATATTAAGCATTTATGATTATAAAGGTGATATACTAGAGTTCTAGGCCTTTCATCAAAAAGTAAAAGAAAATTTAAATCACCTGCATCTATAATGCAACTATAAATACTGTCAACCTCTAGGAAGTTTCCTTCCAGTCTTTTTGCAAGAGATACATGGCTCACTATGGAAGTTTTGAGAGAGACTGTGTTATGGTCCATTATTTCACATCTAAGAAATAGTCAACAACATCCTTCTGATTCACCCATGCAAGGTTCAACATGGCTTATTAATGTTACTGCAAGGACTTTGTTTCCATCCACATAGATTTTATGCTTCTTGATTTTTATGTATCTCAAAACTTTTGTAATGACCCATAGATAGAGAAGAGAGAAATAGATAGATATTTTACTTTAGGATATTTGAACCATATTGCTTATATAGGTTTATAGCATTTAACATTATATCGTGAATATTTTGTCCTGTCAGTAAATATTCTTGGAATATCTACTTTTTCAGAACATTGTATTTTGTGTTAAAAATGTATTTAAAGAGAGCATTCATTAATCTATGCAAAAAATTGTTCTTGATGTAGGGAGTATAGATATGTACAACAGCTCCAAGATTTACTATATAGAAGACGAAGTTCTATAGCCAAGAGGCTACCACACCACATGGAAAGTTCTTCATGCTATAAAAGCATAGCATGCTTTGCAATTTCAGTGGAGAAAAAAGTTAAGATCCTCTATTACAGAGTAATCACAGGAGTCAAAACACTTGAGCTAAGCCTTCAAGGTTGGTCATACTTTGGATGTGTAAGGATAGAAAAATAAGCTTTGTAAGGGAGAGGAAGCATGAACCAGGAAAAAGAAACAGATGGGTCTAAAAATTGTGGGCAAAATGGCTCAATAAATGTAGCATAATACATTCAGATTCAAAGGCATGGAGGTTTTATAGACTAAGGAAAGTGATAGAAAGAATATAGCAACAAAGATAAAGGCTGTGTCAGTGATAAGCCTGTGGGCAATTTTCCCTTTTCCCTACCTTTTTTCTTTACAGATTTGACTTATTTATTGTATACAGTGCCAACAATTTCTCTTGCAAACCTAAATTCATTTGATCATTTTGATGATACCATAAGGTATGTATAAATGTTTCAGGTGGGGGCAGAGCCTGTGGCTCAAAGGAATAAGGCACTGGCCCCATATGTCAGAGGTGGCGGGTTCAAACCCAGCCCCCCCCCCGCAAAAAAAAGCCTGCAAAACAAATGAATAAATAAATAAATAAATGCTTCAGGTGAAGAAACTCAAGAATAGGGAGGGTAAGCCACCTGATCAAGGGTAACCACTAGTAGATTCCAAAACTAGACACCAAGCCTACAACAATTCACCCCAAAGTCCAGGCTCTAAACACCTGTGCTCTACTGTCTCTCTTTCTTTCTAGTACAGAAGAAAAAAAGAAAAGATCCCCAAATCTGATATGCACAGTTAATACCCTTTTTACCAACAAATGTAGCCACTATTCCAATTTCAGAGAGCTGTAGGCTAGTTTTGTCTATTTTTAAACTTCACAGAAGTGGATTTGAATCATATGTTACGTTCATTGAAGTGCATGGCTGCTTTCACTTAACATTTTATGAGATTCATGAGTATTTTCGCAAGCAGTTATAGCTTGTTTTTAAAATTTCTGTATCGTACAACTACATTATATTATCTATCAACTATTAATGGATATTTGAGTTATTTCAAGTTAAGGAATGTGATTGATAAAGCTACTAGAAATATTCTTATACTTTATTTCTTTAATGAACACAAGTGCCCTTTTCTCCTGGGCACAAACAAAAAAGTGTAATTTCTGGGAAAAAGTATATGTATATACTGAGTTTTAGAAATTTTGTCTAACCATGTTCCAAAATGGTTTTCTCAACTTACACTCCCATATTGCCTTATGAGAATGCCAGTTGGTCTACATCCTCACAAATATTCACATCTGTAATATTTTTTAAGGTAATGAATTCTGGTGAATGCAGTAGTAATAGAATCCAATGTAAGGTTTGATTTGTATTTGTCAAATACTAATACAATTATATGTGAAGGAGTTTTAAAAGAAGAAAAAGTTTGCTATTTATGTACCAAAATTTGGGCGAGTATCAAGATAAACTTCTGGCAATCTATGAATTAATCTCCTGAGAGTTGCGGGAAAAATGGAAATGGACAAAATTCTAGAATAGAATGTATATGACAGAGAACAGCTAAATACTACCAAAAATAACAGTTTTTACTATTCAGGAGCCTGATCAATATTAATTTTAATCTCTGAAAATGTTACATTGCCAATCACCCCTAAATTTGGAGCAAAATCATGGATCAGGACAAAGATTTCAAATAGTATTACAATTATATTTTATTTAAGACTGACTTAAATGTTTGACTTTCTTTTATAATGAGGCTTCTGACTTTTGGTATGTAAAATGGGACAATAAAACTTGGTGAGAGTAGTGTTTCCTTCTCACATTGTGTCAGTTCCAACTGCCAGTTAAACTTCATATTTCTAGTGACTGCAAATAGGATAGACCTCACCATATATTCACAATTCAGGTCTTGCAGCTGGAGAAATTTCAGTTATAAATAAACTTATTGGCATTATCTTTCTTAAGGAATGGCAAAAACTTTTACACTCACTGAAACTAAAGTTTAATGTGAGAAATTGCATATTATATTTAGCCAATAAACACTTGTATGAGAGAATAAAAGAGGGAAGAAGTTATTTTATATCCATGAAGTCATACAAATTTTAAGTTATAAAGATGCTTCCTTTATATTTCCAAAGTGAGTAGATGATTTATATGTATGATTTCATGATTTTGATGTTTCACTTAAAATGATCCTAACAAGTTCATGAAATAACCTTTCCAGCACTAAAATGAAATATATTAGCTGATTAGCCAAAGTAATTTGAATAGTGGACTGTAGTCACAGTTAAAACAAATGCTATAGAAATTGCCCTTGAGCAACAGATAGAAGGACATCCATGGACTGTGGTAAAATCTGAAACATATCCTATAGCTAATGTTCATCCATTTTACAAGGATTTCAAGAAGAAAGATAAGATTAAGGCTCTTTTTCATATTTAAATTCTGTTTGAATATTGAACATGGGCACTCAGGTAAGCAGGGACTCAGGAGTAAAGAGCTTTTGCACAATACCAAGACGTAAACATTTTTCTCTTCTAAACGAAGAATGATAGAGTAGGAAGGACGGCTGCACTTTTCTTTCTTTTACACATTGTGTAAGTTCTCCTCTTTCTTTTCATGATTGCCCACTCTGAATTAGGTCTTTGATGCTGAAGTATATATAGTTTACTCACATTAGAAAAGCCTCAATTAGATGTTCAAGCCTTTGAGGAATCTTTTATGTAATTATTTTATGTAATCCTCTACAGATGAAAAAATGGAAAGAAAGTGCCTTGATCAATTTCATTCAGTTATTCCTTTTTTATAGATTTACTCTTTACCAAAATAAGTATTTATTTAGTGTTACCATGTTTCCCTGAAAATAAGACCTACCCAAAAAATTAGCCCTAGCAGGATTTCTATGCATTTGTTAAAAATAAGCCCTACCCCTATAATAAGACCTAGTGTTAAATATAAGCCTTACCTGGATAATAAGACCTAGTGACGCCATGCATTTTGGCCTGAGGAGTAGACATCCCTGAAAATAAGTCCTTTGTCTTTTGAGAAAAATAAATATAAGACAGTGTCTTATTTTCAGGGAAACACGGTATTTATACTCCAACCATTTTACTGGAGCCATAGGATAAAAACCAAAGGGGGAAAAATGAAACCTAACATAGTGCCTTTGCCTCAAGATGCTAACCTCCCAGTGACTAGGATAAAACACAAATAGAAAGTGAGCAGTATGATGAGTGCAGGAGGACAGGCCATGAGGACAGAGAACAAGATTGAAATGGGAAAGAGGGTAGGAAGGAAGGGGCTTGAAAGGGAAGGCAGGAGGGTAATGTGGTGGGAGAAAGAAGGCTTGGCCTTAGAACAAGTGCAATTCAGATGGGAGCTCTTCTGAAGTTGAAGGTGCAGTGCTCAAGAAGGCTAGCACCTTTAGGGTTTTTCTCTCACTCTGCTGCAGTTGCTTATTTTGGCCGTGCTGCTGTCCTTGATCTTATAGGTGCGACCCAGGCCTTCCAGCTTTGACAGATCCAGTTCTGGGATGGGCATCCTCTAGAAAAGAAAGGAGCTGTGCTGGCTCATCACAGGGTCCCTCTGAGCTTCCTATTATCAGTGAATTACTAGCATGTTCCGAAGATAGAGGGGTAGAAAAAGAAAGCTATGGGCCCTGCTCAGGACGGTAGAAAAAGAAAGCTATGGGCAGTGCCTGTGGCTCAAGGAGTAGGGCACCGACCCTATATACCAGGGGTGGTGGGTTCAAGCTCAGCCCCAGCCAAGACTGCAAAAAAAAAAAAAAAAAGGCCCTACCCACTTCAGAATTGTGAGTTCAGGGTACTTTCAATATAAAAAAAAGAAAGAAAGAAAGAAACAGAAAGCTGTTGGAGCTTTGTCAGTTTTGTCTTCTCACTGACTCTCCCTCTTCAGTGACTCAGAACTCAGAATGTATTTTGCCTAAGATACGGACATAAATCTTTGGGGGGCGGGGGCAGGAACAGAATTCTGTGACCAGAATTGTGACTCCACTCAGATTCATATGTTGAAACCATAGAGACTGAGTCTTCAGGAGATAATAAAGGATAAATGAGGCCAAAAGGCAAGTCCCTAATCCATAGGATTGGTGGCTTTCTAAGAAGATGACAAGGGAGATATCTATTTGTCTCTACCATATAAGGATAAGTGAGAGGGCAGATGTCTATAGCCAAGACGAGAGCCTCACTAGAAACTAAACGTGCCAGAATCTCAATATTAACTTCTAGCCTCCAGACTGTGAGAATAAAATAAAATAAAATTCTGCTATTTAAGTGACCTAGGCTATGGTAATTTTGTTATGGCATCCTAAGCTAAGTGTTTTTTGGATAAAATTAACACTTCAATTGGTATTATGGGCCATGTTTGTGTCTTCCCAAAATTTATATGTTCAAACTGTAAATGCCAAACTGATGCTATTAGAAGGTAAGCCTCTGAAAGGAAATTAGGCTGGAAAGGCAAAGCCCTCATAAAAGAGATTAGTGCCCTTATAAATGAGCCCAAGGAAACTTGTTTGCTCCTCCACCATGAAAAGTTACAGTGAGATAATGACTATCTATAGAACATGGGTCTACATCCAACACCAAATCTAACTTTATATTTTGATCTTCTCAGCCTCCAAAACTATAAGAAATAAATATCTGTTGCTTAAGAGCTACCCAGTCTATTATACCTTGCTATAGTAGCCCTTACAGGCTAAGACAATTAGTGAGTAAAGTATATTACCCTCAATAATCTGTGTGGGCCTTCCTTACTCAATCAGTTGAAGACTTTAATAGAACAAAGATTGACCTTACCTGAAAAAGAATTCTGCAAAGAAGACAGCCTCTGGACTAAAACTAAAATTTTCCTTTAGCCTGCACATTCTGGCCTACCCGACTAGAATTTGCACTTGGCAAACCTCCATAATACTATAAGCCAATTCCTTAAAATAAATCTCTTCCTGTATAGCATACCTTAGAGATAGCATGGCAATAAAGCTAAATGTGAATACAGCAATAAAGTGTGTAAGAAAGTTTTGGGTTTCCCCATGCATACAGAAGTTATGTTTATATTATACTACAGTCTATTAAGTGCTCATGCTCATAGGACTATCCAGCCTTGGACATGTGCTCCGTCATTGGAAAGCAGTTGGTCTCTGAGGATGGTGAATGGTCTTCTGAAAACTTAATTATGGTGTTCAGAGATCATTTCTTTGTAAAAGGTAAGATTTTATCCTATATTAAGAAAAATATGCTTTGATTCAGTGATAAATGAAACTAATTTCACCTTCTTCCTATGAAGGGAAGAACAAATTCCAAACTGCCACACACCCATCTCTAAGTGACCGTGGTTTACACCCCTCTGGTGATATTCACTACTCTATTTTACTCACAATCTCCCCAGAATATTATTAACTTCAAGACTAAATTTGAAAGCAAACTACCACCACTGAGCCTTAATTTGAAAAGTAAAGGAAATAGGGGGATGTGGAATTAATGACCACATCTACGCTCATCTACTGACATACCCAAACATTCAATAAAAATAAGCAAAGTAGATGGAGTTCTCATTTGGTAGTTGTTAACAAAGCTGTTTCGTAACTTCTTTCTTTTATTATCAATCTCATCTTTTCTTTGTACTTGACAGAATGTTGGAAAATTCAAATGTGTCTTCCTAAAATAATCTGTATTTATAGTCCTGAGAATACACACACACACACACACACATATATGAATTTATATGAGCAAGTGCCTAGATGGCTGGGTGAAAAGCATTTGCCCTCTTGGAAATTAGAATGTGATTTTTTTCTTGATTTTTGATTTTGTGTGTGTGTGTGTGTGTGTATTTTTTTTCTCTCTCTCTCTCTCTATACATATATATATATATATATGTAGTTTTTACCTGAAATGTTCTATGAACTATTTTTATTAAGTTATAATTGTGTAAATTAATGCGTTTATGGGGTATGATATGCTGATTTGATATACGATGTGGAATGTTTACATCAAACTGATCAATATAACTGTCACCTCACTTACTGGTTGTGGTAAAACATTTATACTCTGCTCTTAATAGTTTTGAAATGTACCGATGCATTGTGCACAATAGGTGAGGTGCCACCAAATATCTTCCCTCCTCCTGGCCTGCCTCCTCACGTCTCCCATATATATTTTTTGTAGTTGTTTTATTTTGTTTTTACCTGAAATTTTCCATTAACTTTTGCAGCTGGACTTGGAGGCATCTCAGATAAGCTTTGTGATTGCTGACATATTCCTCCATCTTCCATTGGTAGGAGTGACCCAATTTCCCCCTGTAATCGGTATAGATCAGGCCAGTGTAATAGCCTGCCTGTTGGTTCTTGGGCAAAAGAAGCACAAAATGGCCAAATGGCAGTTTCAACTTATAATTCACTAAAACTGTTTATGTCTTCTGGTGGAGCATTTTTCCCTTAAGAAGTAAGAAGTTGAAACCAGCAGAGTCTAAGTTCTGGGAAAGAAAGCAGAAATTTTTCAAATGAATTATTAAGTAAAATAGTGAACCATACTAGTCTGTCTTCTCTCTGCCCCTTAATTCTTAGACCCATACATTCTGGCTATATAATAAAAGACATAATATACTAGTACCTGATTCAAAACATATTCTCCATTATATAGGATAAAATCTCACTTTTAATAAAAAGAGATTTTGTATAGTACTATAATTAGGTTATCTCTAAACAGCACCATAATTAGGCTATCAGTAGACTGTCCACCATCCTATGATGAAGCACATGAATGAGGACAGATAATTCTGAGCACGAGCCCACCGTCATTCTCCTTTAGGTGTGAAATGAATATCTTTGTCCTAGGAAATATTATGTGGATTAAATGAAGAAAAATAAGACCACAAATATTGGTGCTAATAGAAGCATTTGAGGCACAAAAAGCAAACGCATAACCAGAAAACAATCACGTTCGAATTTCCAAGAGGGCAAATCCTTGTCTCTTCCCTGTTGGAAAGCGTCCAATGTAATTCCTGAGCACCAGCCAGGTAACTCGCTGGTCCTCCTTGATAAAGGTGCATTTAAGGCTTTGCATTGGTTTCCACTGTCAGAGGAGTTAGGGACTTAGCAGGGATGGTAGGCAGAGCAGTCTTGGTGAGGGAAAGTGCACACCATGGAGCCAAAAACTATAGCCTCCACGTCCCCCACCCTGGCCACATTGCACCTCTCAGCTCTGAGCAAGGGCCTAGACGGCTGGGTGAAAAGAAGGATCTTCTTACTCCTTTTCCTTGAGAAATGCACCTGCGGTAAGAAAGGAAGGCAGGTGACCTGATCTACGCTTCTTTCTAACTAAACCTCTGGCAAAATAGATACTTGCTTGTTGATAGAGACTTTATATTTGAAATGCCCTGAGCAGAAAATTCTTGGCTAAAGGTGATCTAGACTAAACAGAACTCAGTCTCTCTGAGGTATAGCTCTCCAGAGACCAGGCCACTCCCCGGGATATCAAAAGGAGACACTTTATAATTTAAATAGGCACATTATTTTCGGTGATTCCACAAACCTCACATAGAGACCTCATCTGTTACTCTGGGGAAAGGTATATATCTGATGTAGCAAGAGGGTGTGGGATCTTTGCTTGATGTCTCCCTTTGCTTTGTCTGTACCTTCTGACTGCCGGTATCATTGGAATTATTTAATAAAGCCTGACACTGGTGAAGCAGATTCAGATGGCTAACTTGACAATTCACTCTTGCTGGTAGCTTTCCTTGTTTGTGATATTTTTGGAAGTCACTTTTGCAGTGATAGTCTCTGATAATCATTCTTCACCCTCTGTGCTCATGTTGACAGGTCATCCACATAGCTCTTCTTTTTTCCCCCTTGTAGGAGACTGAGCACCAGGCTTATAGGAATGGTCACCAGTTCTTGAGTTGGGTGTTGGGAGCGGGACAATCTCCTAGCTGGAATGAAGATGTTTTGCAGCCCACAGACAAGCCCTCAAGCAACTGAGTACTTTAATGAGAGAAGATTGGTAGCTTGTTATCAGGCAAGTGTTGGACCTTGAATGTGCGTGGTGCAACCCTGTGGGAATCAAGCCCGTGGGGAAAGAGCATGTAACAATCATTAAGCACATTGTCCTAGTACGTGGGACCCCCACACCTGTTGCATACTGTTTCAATAAATGACCACGGCAGAGGTTTGTCAGGGCTTCCCTGCACCTATGGGAAGTCCACCTCTTGCAAGCATTTATACTTCTGTCTGTGTTCTGGCTGTTTTATTTGCACAGTGATGGGGTGCCACAGCAGCACTGACACCCCCTTGTGGCAATTTATCAATCCTGCTTTCACAACATCCCTGATCACCAAACCAAACTGTTAGCAACTATTGACAACTATGTTTATCTGTTTGGGGGTCTCTTGTATGACAACAAAGTAGCCAACAAAATATACTATTCCAAGTTCTGCCCAAATCAAAGACAGCCTCCTATCAGCACATTTCAGTGACATTGGTGGCTGAAATTCTAAGCATGTAGCAGGCAGTCCATTTCCAGTTGATGTGAGAGTAACTTACAGAACCATCACTCCTACAGAACTTGATATGCCGTATGTTTGGATGATTTGTACAATTTGTGTCCTCTGTGACCAGAGAACTTCTTTGAATCCTTGATATTACATTTGAGGCCTTTCCTACACTGCCTAAAGATTCACTGGTAGACACAGAGGAAACATATGAGACACATGTCTATGCATGTATTTAACTACAACATATATGCATGTTTATGTATAAGCTGGTATCTTTCTCCTCTCTCATATATTTAGAGATATTTACAGAAACAGATACACATGTGCATACACTTATCAACACCAGTGCAGAGTAGGCTGAAAGCACAAGATTTCTAGAGAAGACTATGGAGAAAATTCAATGCAGAAGAGAAATGTGTACAAGTATTAGGGGCTGAATGTGTACCCCCCAAATTTATATGTTTAAAACTTAACCCACATGGTGATCATATTTGGAACTGGGGACTCTGGAAGTGACTAGGTCATGGGCGGGGAGCCCTCCTGAATGAGACCAGCGTCTTTATAAGAAATAATAGACAGCTTCTTTCTCCTCTCCCCGCACTCTATCATGTGAGGATAAAAAGAGAACACAGCTTTCTCCAAGGGAGGAGTGCCCCTGCCAGCCATTGAATCTGCTGGTGTCTTGATCTTGGACTTCCCAGAGTCCAAAACTGAACAAAATAATTTTCTGTTATTTCACCATTCAGTTTATTATTTTCTGTTATGGAAGCTTAAACTGAATAAGATAAGGATTCCATGAAAATTACTTATGCCTTCTGTCTTATCTATTTAATTTTTCTATTTTTATTACACTGGTGTTGATAAATGTATGCACATGTTTATCTATTTCTATAAATATCTCTAAATATATGAGAGAGGAGAGAGATACCAGCTTATATAGGAACATATACATATATATGTTGTAGTTAAAGACGTGCTTATATATATATGTATATATATCTCATATATGTTTGCTCTGTGTCCACCAGTGCATCTTTAGGCAGTGTAGGAAATGCCTCATTTCTCTGGTCACAGAGGACACAAATTGTACAAATCATACAATTGTTTGTAAGATCCTTTTTCATGTTATAAAATATTTGTGTGTCTTATATAATAAAAATCTAAAATACTGCCTATGTGAAGGACTCAACTATAACTCAGACCTTGGACTTCATCTTACAAACACAGATAATATAACTGAATCATTATGTACCCTTATATTAGCCTTAAACAATTTTAAAATAAATTTTGAACTTTAAAAATATACATTAAAAATGAATCTGCATGACAAAAATAAATAAAAGTTTTAAAACCATACATTATATATCCATTCGCTGGTAATATCTTCAAGAAGGGGGTCTCATTTGGAAAACAGAGATGTTAAGAGTGCCTTCCTCATAGTGTTGTTGAAAAAAGTACATAAATAAAAATATAAATTTTGTCATATAGTAAACTTTAAATAAATACTTGTTTTCATAATGGTTTTTGTTTATCATGTCAAGCATTATAGGAAATCTGGGGAGACACAGAGGTATAAGTTATGATGTTTTCTCCTTTAAGCTTCTAATCTATCTAAAGACAAATTAATGCAAGGATTAAAGGGCACTGTTAAATTTAGAAGTGTTGAGCTTGAAGCCTACTCTGCCTAATCAGCTATGTAATCTTCGGAAGGCAACTTAATATTTCTCAATGTCTTTTACTTCATCTTCAGTAGGGCTAATAATAGGCATTTCAAAGATTTCTTTAAGTAGTGAATCATGTAATACAAACTTTGTGAGCTTTAAGAGCGAATGGAAGAGAAAACTCAGTCATAACCATGGCTGTCAAGAAGACTTTTGTGCAGGAGTTAGCATTCAACGGGGCCCTCAACAGAGGTAAATAAGTTAAAGGCAGAAAATGAATGTTCTGAGAAACCTGGAAACTAAAGGAACATAGCAAAGGCTACAGCAGGAGTAAACACAGGGATGGCGCACCAGTCAGTAAACATAGCTGCCTGGCTAGAGTGAGTTATCCTTGTTCAATAGTGGTGGAGGATAAATACTAGGATTTTCCATGATCCCTCTCCTGCTTTCAAATCCTAGGTCAGCTATTTACTATCGGTGTGAATAAAGTCTTTTTAGGTCTTTCTCTGTCCATATAAATCAGATAACCAAATATATTCTTCTAAGTATACTATTCCCTTTACCCCTGGTTCTTCAAAGACATTCTTTAGTTTTCAGGTTTATCTAAGAACAGTACACCTGAGCCCCTCAGTTTTTTCATTTGTGAAAAGAAGATAATAATATCCACGTGACAGAGCTGCTATTATTAAGGGATTCAATACATGTAAAGAACTTTACATGGTGCTTGGAATACAGTAAGTGCTGTAAAAATGTTTTAAAATTACTATTTAAATTTATGTTTCAATTTTTAAAGTGTTAACTTATACTCAAAAATAATTCCTTCAAATGAAATAAAGTAAACTTGTCTACTTCTTTCCATACTGTGTTTCTCAAGCTCAAAAAACTACTTTCTTCCCTGTGTTTATTTTCTGGTCAAAGTGAAACGTATGATACATGAAATTAGTGTGACGGGGTGGTAAAATTTGGAACACTTTCCCACTAGAAACTGTTGTAATTGGTTTCATGAACAATAAAATAGCGTATTAAAATATTTCTTTGCTATCGCCTTATATTCCATTGCTTGTAAGTCACACTCTGATTTTGTAAAATATCTGTGAAGTGACTAGGTTCCACATCATCATTCCCCTAGAAAAGTGACCAAATACACCATGGCTAATTTGGAAGTCTTTCTCAAAATGCAAATGCAAAGTACAGCAAAGAAATTAGTCATGGAATTCAACTCTTTCCTTCACGTCCTGGAGTTCTCCTAAAAATATACTTCTCTAGATAGTATTTCACTGTGTAATTATAGCTTTTGTTAAGACTTATATGAAGATGATAAAGAGAATTGTCTTATGAGCCTCTTGGCAGCTTTCTGGCTTTATGCTACGTATGTTGACAAGCCAGTACTCCTAAGCACCAAGGCTGATTGAATAGGTGAATTATTATGAGGGCACAGAGAATCATAAACTTTCATGATTGAAAGGACATTAATAGTTTTCTACTTTAAAAACACTTCCAAATAAAATGTCCCTGCCAAGCAGTTGCACACATATGATGAAATATACTGTGATAAGAGAATTAAAGGGAAATTCATCCTCACACATATTGTAGAAGATACTGTTTTTTCCATTTTTTCCTTCATATAGGAATTAAGAAAATAACTAGTTATCTCCCTAGATCTTTTTTGGAGAGTTAATTTTTGATAAAAAAATGTTCTCTTATAATAATTTGAAACCATATCCTCTCAATTTAGCTTTCTCTTTTATTCATTGACTTCTTTAGATGCTACACCACCAACCATTACTCCCTTTTCAATGTGAAATTGTGCAGATTTGGAGAAGAGTTTACCTCCAAAAAAAATGAAGGTCCATTAGGCCACTTAGGTCAGTGTCCTCTTGCTCAAAAGATGTCACCATGCCCTTTATGCTAACACCAACCAAGCCAACAGGTGCCACAAGGACACTTCATTCTTATCTCATAAATCAACTCCTTGTGCAACATTATTATTGTTGTTGCTGTTTTTATTTTAGATTAGTTTAGATAACATCTATAGAGGTAACAAATAGAGTTATTTGTTGGAGCAAGATGGATGACTTGAGGCAGCTATTGTCAGAAGGTCCTGTAAAGAGACAGCAGAAAAGCCAAAAGGGGGATTTGAACACAAGGAGAAAAATGTGAGGTGCACACCATCCCCACTGAGACAAACCTCAAGGATGAGAAAGAAGAAGAAAGTTAACATAATACAGGTACTGAACAACATCTTGGAAGGCTCTTGTTGTCAAGAGGGTGGGAAACCCATGTCCCAAACCCTGATGCACACACAGTTGGCTTTCAATGAATGAGCAAGGAACAAAGTACCTCTCACCTTAGTCCACAGGAGACAGTCCCAAGTTCCCTATTCTCCTACACCTGGGAAGATCCAGCTCTGAGCCCAGTCCCCATCCTGCCTGGCAGAAAAGAGGACAGATTTTCTCTCTATCCTCTCCTGGGTCCACAGTCCATTTTCCCCAATCTGGTTGCCTGATGGATTGCCCTCTTCAGAGGTTGGAGTATTTGAGGAATACTCTAAGAGGCTAATCCATTGTGTGGGTCCCTGAACAGTGGTACAGAAACAGTGGTGCTACAGTAACAACTTTGGTGTGGAGAGGTGTGATCTCAGTTGCATCCCTTTCCTACAAGGGGAGTCCCTCCCCCAACCCCTCCTTGCTCACTTTGCCTGGGCAAGCTTGGCTAAAAATCTCTGCTGAAGGCCATGTGTTATTGCTCTCTTACCATCACTATTTGATTAGTTGTGCTGTGGTGAAAGAGGTTGGATGGGGAGGGAAGATTCTATAGGTCTATCTGCAGATTCTCCTATAGCTATCATAGGCAAAGACAGGGCTACAGGTAAGTAGATCTTGGTTCAGTGTAAGTTCCAAATAAGTGCTGTAACACCTTAGAATTGGGCAGAGGGCAAGCAGACACCAGGATAGAACCAGGCTGTGCTGACCCACCAGGCTGGCACTCTGAGACTCTGGTTGCAGTCCTGAAAGAGAGTTTTGCAAGGCTTTTAGGGAAAGGCCACAAGCACAAGATCCAGCTAATTAGAAAAGGGGAGATTAGCTCTAGTTCTTGGGGCCTTCCAATCTGATCTCACTCTGGCAGTTCTAATTGCCAGTTATGTTGGTACAGTGTTTCCTAAGGGTTCCAAAGTAAATCTCTCAGTATCTATTTAGGGACAACCTATAATTCCAAATAAAAAAGTATAATATATATTTTCTCAAGCTGAAAATACTCCGGGGGAGGAAAAGCAGAAGAATTCTAGCAACATGAAAAGTCAGAGATGAGCAACTCCCACAAAAGATTACAAGGGAGATACAGCAGAGAATACCATCCATACAGAAATTGCTGAAATGTCAGAAATAGAATTTATAATATGGCTGGCAAATAAGATAAATGGAATGGAGGAGAAGATGGATATAGAAATTCAAAAACTAGCCCAAATTTGTCTCAAAAAATTAATGACTTTAAAGACAAGGTTGTAAAGATATGGCAGAGCTTTGAGATTGAAAGAGGTAGTCAAGGAGCTTAGAAATTCAGTAGAGATCCTCAGTAATACAGTTGATGATGAAGAAGAAATCTCAGAAATTGAAGACAAGAACTTTGAACTATACCAAACATTCAATGAGGCAGAAAGGAGAACGAAAGCAGAATACTGATTGAGAGAGTTAATGAATCATTCCAAAAGACAAAACATCCAAATTATAGGGGTCCTGAAGGAGAAGAAGATGGTTCTAAAGACACTGATGCTCTTGTTCGAGACATTATGGTGGTGAATATCCCAAGCATTGTGAGAGTCACAGAAATTCAGATAGTAAATAGTTTCAGAACTCCAGCATGACTCAATCTAAACAGAGCTCCTCCTAGACACACTATAATCAACTTTTCCAAAGCTAATATGAAGAAAAAAATCCTTCAAGAATCCAGGCATTTCCCTCCTTCCCTACAAAGGGAAAAATATTAGGATGGCCACAGATCTTTCAGCAGAAATTTTTCAAGCCAGAAGAGGATGGTAATCAGCCTTTAACCTTCTCAAACAACAACAAAAAAATTGCAGCCCAGGATCCTATATCCTGCTAAACTGAGTTTTGTTTTTGAAGGAGAAATCAAATATTTTACCAACATGTAAACACTGAGGAAATTTGCCAAGACTACACCAGCTCTGAGGAAATACTCAAACTCACTCTTCATAATGACCAACATGATGGCACATCACCATAGTAAATGAGTTCAATAATTAAACAACAAAGCTTAGCTTCCACAATGGTTCTGGGGCAAAAAGTAAGTTCTAAACCTCTGAAAAACAGCAGGACCAAAACTACACCATACCTATCAATTCTCTCATTAAATGTGAATGGCTTGAATTCTCCTCTAAAGAGGCAAAGGCTGGCTGACTAAATACAAAAGGTCAGCCATGAAATCTGCAAGAAACATATCTAACCTCAAAGGATAAAAAAAAGACTTAGGGGGAAGGAATGAAAAACAATAGTCCAAGCAAATGGAAATCATAAAAAAGCAGGAGTTGCAATCTTATCAGCAGATACAATTGGATTTAAATCAACAAAAATGAGGAAAGATGAGGATGGACGTTACACTTGTCAAAGGGAGTACCTAACATGAAGAGATTTCAATGAACATTTATGCACTATATTTGAATGCTCCATGTTGCATGAAACAAACTCTAAATGATCTGAACAATATGAATCTTCCTGTACTATAATAGTTGGAGATTTTAACACCTCCTTGACAGTACTGGACAGATCCACCAAGAAGAAACTAAACAAATAAATAATGGACTTAAAAGTGACCGTAGAACAAATGAACTTAACAGACACAGAAAGAACTTTTATCTTAACAAAACTAAATACATGTTCTTCTCATCAGCCCACAGATCACCCTTTAAACTGATCATACCTTAGGATATAAGTCTAACCTCAAAAACTTCAGAGAAACAGAAATGATTCCTTATTATTTTCTTGGAGCACCAAGAAATAAAAGTTAAACTCAACAATAATAGAAATACTCATACCCCCCAAAAGTCATGGAAACTTAATAACCTTCTATTGAACAACAGCTGGGTGAAAGAAGTAAATCATTATATTTCTTGAACAAAATGATAAGAAAGCCACAAGCTATCAAACCCTGTGAGATACTTCAGTGGTGGTCCTAAGAGGGAAATTTATAGCACTAGATAGATGCCTTCATTAAGAAACCATAAAGATAATAATAATAAAAAAATAAAATATATTTTTATATATATAAAATATATTTTATATATATATAAATATATAAAAAATATATATAAAAATATATATTTTTATATATATAAAATTATATATATATATATATAAATTTTTAAAAAAAGAAACCAGAAAGAGAACAAGTCAGTAACCTAATGATCCTTGTCAAGCACCTGAAAAAATAATAACAATCTATCTACAAACGTAGCAGGAGAAAATAAATAACTAAAATTAGAGCAAAATTAAGTGAAATTGGAAAGAAAAGAATCATCAGAAAGTGAACCAAACAAAGTTGGTTCTTTGAAAAAATTAATAAAATTGATAAACCAATGGTTAGACTAACCAGGAAAAGAAAAGTAGGATCTTATAACTTTAATGAGAAATAATAAAGGAAAAATAACAACATATACCATAGAAATACAAAAGATCCTTGATGATTACTACAAAAAACTGGTCCCATATACCAGAGGTGGCAGTTTCAAACCCGGCCCCAACCAAAAACAGCAAAAAAAAAAAAACAACAGCATCCATTAAATGTCAGAAAAAACAACAACAACAACAACAACAACAACATACACTGCACAAGATGGAACACTAAAGAAAAGGTTAAGTCCAGCTATGGAGAGGGTGGTGGGTTAGGGAGGATTTAGAGATAAAGGTAGAAGGAAGGAAGAATTTGACAGGTAGGACTAAGGATGTGGGTAGAGAAGGCATTTCCAGGAAGGTGAAGGAGAATACAGCTGGAAACACAGCTTGGGCCTTGGTC